>WEIV01014489.1:39844-76423 GCA_013390005.1 Calyptomena viridis | reverse complement strand
GGCCCCTCAGCGCCCGCCCGCCGCAACCCCTTCTCCAGCCTGAACAACGCGCCTCGGCGGGCGGCGGCCGCCCCTCAGGCACCGGCACCGGCGGGCGGGGATCCATCGGCAGCGCCCTTCTGGCAGGTGAGACCGAGCCCCGGCACCGGGGTCTCTCCCCGTGGCGCCGGAGAGGCGAGGGGGGACATGGGGAGGGGACTCGGCGCCAGCGCCCTCAGGCATCGCCCTCAGGCTTTAGCCATTGCCCTCAGCCCTTGGCCTCAGCGCCCTCGCCCTCAGCCATCGCCCTCAGAGTCGTCGCCCTCAGGTCCGAACCCCCTTTTAATTCCAGCCTGGGGTTGGAATTAATTTAAACTTAATTCCAGCCTGGCCTCACAGAAGTGAGTGCTGGACCTGAGCTGTTCTCAGCACTGTGTGGGAATCTTGTGCTCGCCCCCGGGGTGATTGTTTGCAGCTCGGCTGTGCTTGGGGTCAGTCGTGATATTTCACTACAGAGGTATTTTTAAATTGATCATCCTGGTGTTTCCTTTGTGCTGTGCCTTACGCTGCGGTTTTATTCAGGTTTTAGAGTCTGCCTGTGAAGATAAGCCCCCCAGGAGAGCAGAGCCCGCTGGAGGAGCTGATATCCTCGCCCTAACCAATGTACGGAACAGCACATACTGCTGGAAAGGTTTTGGCTGTGTTTTTGACTAAAAGAATCAGCTGAGTCTAAACTGTTCAGCCTGTGAACAGGTACAATTTTCTGCGAGATGACTGATGCTGTTTCTGTTTGGACAGGACCTTCATTTACCTGTTGCTGTGCCCCAAGCTCCCTCCTCGCCAAGCCAGGAATTCCCTGCAGACTGGAGTATTAAAACACGGATTCTATTCATGTCTTCCCAACCCTTCACCTGGACTGAGCATCTAAAAGCACAGGAGGAAGCTCAAGGACTTGCTCAGCACTGTAGAGCTACAGAAACCACCTTGCCCCCGAGCGTGCAGGTGAGAGCCGGGAGGGTGGCTGGAGCTCCAGCTTTTGTTTCTGGCAGCTTTCCTGTCCTCCTCAAACCCTCTTGGATCTCCAGGACCCCCGACTGTCGACAGAGCTGCGTTGTGCCTTTCAGCAGAGCCTCGTTTACTGGCTCCACCCTTCGCTGCCGTGGCTGCCACTTTTCCCTCGGATTGGGGCAGACAGGAAAATAGCTGGAAAGGCTTGTCCTTGGGCACAGGATGAGGCCTTGCAGCAAGTGCTCAGGAATGACTGGTAAGTGGAACCAAATTATTGATGTATTTGGTAAGGTTAAAACAATGGGATTTGAATTAATCACAGGATGGTTTGGGTTGGAAGGGACCTTAAAGCTCATCCCAGTCCATCCCCTGTCATGGGCAGGGACACCTTCCTCTATCCCAGGTGGCTCCAACCCGGCCTTGGACGCTTCCAGGGATCCAGGGGCAGCCACAGCTTCTCTGGGCACCCTGGGCCAGGGTCTCCCCACCCTCCCAGCCAGCAATTCCTTCCCAATATCTCTCCGTGCCCCATGGCAGTGGGAATCCATTCCCTGTGTCCTGTCCCTCCATCCCTTGTCCAAATTCCCCCTCCAGTCTGTCAGTTCCGTGCTGTGCCAGAGTCGTGTGTTCCCATTCCCAGGTCCGTGAGCTTCACGTCCCTGTACAACCTGCTCAAGGCGCAGCTCTGTCCCTATTTCTACGTGTGCTGCCCGCAGCTCACGGTGCTGTTCCGCGCCGCGGGGCTGGGGGGCAGCGCCGTCCCCACCGCCCTCATCGCTCCCACCACCAGGGGCCTCAGGGAGGCCTTGAGAGCTGAAGGCAAGTGCGGCCGCTCCCGCCGGGACCGGGGTCGCTGGTAAAGCTGTGCGACACCACCGGTCACTGCTCTCCTTCCTCTGACCCAGGCATAGAGTTCTCCTTACCCCTGCTGGAGGAAAGTAGAGCCAGGGGGCAGAAGAACTCTGAGGAGAATTTGGGAGCAGAAGCTGACGGCCTCGGAGGGAGCAGCAGTGTGGAGGAGGCAGAGTAAGTAACAATCTGGTGCAGTGCTGCAGTTCAAGGGCATCTCCAGGCTCCTGTACAATCCATTTGGAAAAGCTTCCTCAGAGGCACTGCCCTCCTGACACCGATCCTGTGCTTTCAGTGAAGCAGCTCCGAGCGATGATGATGAGGATGAAAGTTTCTCTTGGCTCGAGGAGATGGGAGTCCAAGACCAGGTGAAGAAGCCAGATGCTATTTCTATCCAACTGTATCCTTCCCTTGCACTTCCAGGTGTGGGACACGGGGAAACCCTGCAGCTGTAACAGTGCTGTGGTACAGATCTCAGCTCTGTAAAAGCTTTAGAGAACTGTTTTCCAAATAAGAATCCTTACCTTCCTGCATGGTAAGAAACTCTGCATGTCTTTCTGAGTTTCTTTACAAGTATTTCCAGAGATCTGAAGCCAGAATTAAGATGCTGCTTAATATTTGAAGAACAAATGTGGATCAGTGCAAACCTGGTGGGGGTTTGGCTTTTGGGGTTTTTTGTTTGCTTAAAGGACCTGCTTGGTCAGAGCACGGGGAGGGTTTGGCACGTGGCTGCTGTCTGTTCCCCGTGGTTTTCCTTGGACTCCAGCCCCAGCTGCAGGGAGAAGCACGAGGTGCAGGTGGATCACAGGCCCGAGTCCGTGGTGCTGGTGAGGGGCACGAACACTCTGACCCTGCTGAACCTGCTGCTCAACTGCAGGAGCCTGGTGGCCATGGCAGGGCCACAGGCAGGGCTGCCCCCAACACTGCTGTCCCCAGTGGCCTTCCGGGGGGGGACAATGGCCACGCTCAGGGTGAGCCACACGCCTCACTGGGAAAGGGAAGGGTGGTGTTTCCTCACCCAGTGGGTCACACCCTGACTTGGTGTTGTTTCCCTCAAGCCCCACAGAGGAATTGTTGAGCCTGAAGCCTGAGCCAGCAGTTTGTCTGCAGTGCAGCCTGTTCCTAACCCCCTGTGCCCACACAGGCTGTGCTGAGCTCACATCCCAGCATTCCTGGGGGCTGAGAACTGCCCACATGGGAAATGGTGCTGAGCAGATTGTCCCGAGATCTCCTGGGTCTCAGACTGTCCCAGCCCTCTGCACCGAGGTACCTCTGAGCCACAGCTCACAGCTCTTCCTGTAAGGAATGGCTTGTCATGGAAGGGACTGCAATGCCCTGCCACGGGCAGGGACACCTTCGACTGTCCCAGGTGCCTCCAAGCCCAGTCCAGCCCGGCCTTGGACACTTCAGGGATCCAGGGGCAGCCACAGCTTCTCTGGGCACCCTGGGCCAGGGCCTCCCCACCCTCCCAGCCAACAATTCCTGCCCAGCAACAGGAGGAGCTGCTTGTCCCACCTGAGCAGCTCATCCTCCTCTCCTGCACTCCTCTTCCCAAGCCCTGCAGCATTCCCGCCCTCCAGGGGTACATTTTAGGAGTCATTCCCAGGACAGTGAAACCACAGCGCTCAGGCACCGAGCAGGGCTTTGCCAGCACTGGCTGTTCCCAGGGCAGGGGGGGTCAGGCCCGAGGGCAGCACTGACCCCTGTCCCCTCAGGCCCGCAGTGCCAGCGCCCGGGCCCGTGTCCCCGGGGGGTTTGAGGACGTGTCCAGCCTGGAGGTGCTGGGGCCCATCCTGCCCCACGCCGTGCGGGCGCTGGCGCGGCTGCTGGGCCCTGCCCAGCGCGGGGCCTTCCGGGCCGTGCTGAGCACCCACGAGCCCAGCGCCGTGTTCAACACCCCGCCCGGCCCCCAGCAGGTGAGCACTGGGGTAACTGGGGTAACTGGGAACGGCTGTACAGGTGTTGGGAACAGAAGCGCCATTCCGTGTGTGTCCTGGCTGTGCATTCCCACAGGAAGCTGTCCCCCAGGATCTCTCTGCCTGTGGACTGCATCCCGAGGCTCTGCACCAACTGAGGCAGCGTCCCACGCTGGGGAAATCTGCCATCCACTACCTGGAGATGAAGGATTATTCCTACACCTGGAAAGCCTAGGAATGCTGGTTCTGTTGGAACGGGATCCTCTCAGGTGTGTGTGGGCAGGACACGAGGGAGTNAGCTCACATCCCAGCATTCCTGGGGGCTGAGAACTGCCCACATGGGAAATGGTGCTGAGCAGATTGTCCCGAGATCTCCTGGGTCTCAGACTGTCCCAGCCCTCTGCACCAAGCAGCCTCTGAGCCACAGCTCACAGCTCTTCCTGTAAGGAATGGCTTGTCATGGAAGGGACTGCAATGCCCTGCCACGGGCAGGGACACCTTCGACTGTCCCAGGTGCCTCCAAGCCCAGTCCAGCCCGGCCTTGGACACTTCAGGGATCCAGGGGCAGCCACAGCTTCTCTGGGCGCCCTGGGCCAGGGCCTCCCCACCCTCCCAGCCAACAATTCCTGCCCAGCAACAGGAGGAGCTGCTTGTCCCACCTGAGCAGCTCATCCTCCTCTCCTGCACTCCTCTTCCCAAGCCCTGCAGCATTCCCGCCCTCCAGGGGTACATTTTAGGAGTCATTCCCAGGACAGTGAAACCACAGCGCTCAGGCACCGAGCAGGGCTTTGCCAGCACTGGCTGTTCCCAGGGCAGGGGGGGTCAGGCCCGAGGGCAGCACTGACCCCTGTCCCCTCAGGCCCGCAGTGCCAGCGCCCGGGCCCGTGTCCCCGGGGGGTTTGAGGACGTGTCCAGCCTGGAGGTGCTGGGGCCCATCCTGCCCCACGCCGTGCGGGCGCTGGCGCGGCTGCTGGGCCCTGCCCAGCGCGGGGCCTTCCGGGCCGTGCTGAGCACCCACGAGCCCAGCGCCGTGTTCAACACCCCGCCCGGCCCCCAGCAGGTGAGCACTGGGGTAACTGGGGTAACTGGGAACGGCTGTACAGGTGTTGGGAACAGAAGCGCCATTCCGTGTGTGTCCTGGCTGTGCATTCCCACAGGAAGCTGTCCCCCAGGATCTCTCTGCCTGTGGACTGCATCCCGAGGCTCTGCACCAACTGAGGCAGCGTCCCACGCTGGGGAAATCTGCCATCCACTACCTGGAGATGAAGGATTATTCCTACACCTGGAAAGCCTAGGAATGCTCAGGTGTGTGTGGGCAGGACACGAGGGAGTGGCACATCCCAACACCACCTATGGCACATAAACACTTCCAAGGACTTTGAACAGAAAGGAAAGGCTTTGGGCTTCTCCTTTTATATTTTAGAAAGTCTTCTTAAAATAAAACTCTTGTTTTTATTGGTCTGGTTTTGCTCCTGGCAGGTCTGTGCTCCCCGAGCACACACACCTCCTGTTCTGGGTACAGAACTTCTCCTGCTCCAGGCAGGAATTCCTGGCCAGTTTGGAACTGATCAGGAGAGAGATGAGCTTTAAGGTCCCTTTCAACCCAGACTTTCTGGGATTCTATGGATGGGTGGAATTCTTGGCAGAACCCCTTCCCAGCACCCAGCTGTGACACAGTGCCTCGGTTTGGAGTCAGCTTGGAACTCCACAGACAGGGATGGAAGTCAGAGGGACCCGAATTCCATCTGCAGCTGGATCCAATTACAAGGTGAATATTCCCCAGAGCTGCTGAGGAAAACTCCCAGTCCCCCACCCACCCTGGGGTTAAAGGGAGGAGTTTGTACCAGGCACAGGGAATCAGAAAAAGGAGGAATTCAATGGCTGCAGCACCTGGTCACAAGGAATTTGGGCCTGGAAAGGGGGGGGAGGCCTTGGCAGGGGCTGCCCAGGGAGGGTTGCAGTGCCCATCCCTGGGGGGGGCCAAGGAAGGATGGACGTGGCACTCAGTGCTCTGGGCTGGGGGACAAGGGGGGACTCCAGGGGCTGGGAGGGCTTTTCCAACCTCAGGGATCCCGGGATTCTGGGATCAAAGACAGGGAAGGAGCAGCAGGAGCAGGGGGTGAGCAGTGCAGGGGGGGTTGGAGGGTGTGTCACTGTCCCACAGGTGCTGGGTGAGCACATTCCTGCAGCGGGGAAAGCCAGGGCTCAGGAGATGTTTGTGCACTCCAGCCACGTTTNTGGGAGGGCTTTTCCAGCCTCAGGGATCCCGGGATTCTGGGATCAAAGACAGGGAAGGAGCAGCAGGAGCAGGGGCTGAGCAGTGCAGGGGTTGGAGGGTGTGTCACTGTCCCACAGGTGCTGGGTGAGCACATTCCTGCAGCGGGGAAAGCCAGGGCTCAGGAGATGTTTGTGCACACTTGGTTTTGCTCAGCAAAGCTCATTTTTCCCTCTGGTCCCTCCTGGAGCTCCTCAGAGTTAACACTGAGTTACTGGGATAACAGTCCTTAGGGGAGCCGTGGGCACTGGGAGTCACTGGAGCCCGAGGCAGGAAAAGCTGCTGCCTGCAGTTACTTGTTTGCACGTCACGGGAAAGCCCCGCCCCAGGAACACACAGGGACAGTTACACTGCAAGTCTTGTTTAGTTGCAGCTTTCCACCAAGTGCTGGGACATCTCCCAGCCCGGACCCGGGGGATCCCTCGGGACAGTCTCTCACAATCCCAGTTTGTTATTTACACTTCTTCCTACCAAACCCAGCAGCAAATCATGGAACTTCTCCTCTGATTAGTGTGGAGCTCCAGGCTAAGGGGGATCAGCCCTGTGAGAGGANATTTCTAAATTGCAGTTTTTAGTGGGAGATTTCTGTGCTGCGGGGAGAGACCTCAGGCCTTTACCTGACACGGGGAGCAGGGACAGGACAAGTGCAGGGAGTTTGTCCTTTTCCAGCTGTGAACACGGAGCTGACACGGATGGAAGAGAATCCTCCACACTCCGAGGTTCTGGCTCTGCCAACCAGAGCAGTGTGGGCAGGAGCTGCTCCCACCCCCGGGACAGATCCTGCATCCCAGGGCTGGGACAGACCCACCTCCCACATTTCCCCTGGATTTCAGCCCCCGGGGAGGAGGAGTTTGAACACTCAGTGAGAGACCGAAGGTGAGAAGCCAAAGGGAAAAAAGTTTAATTCAAGACAACAACGTCCATGAAAATGAAGATCAACTGAAGCATTTCCAGAGCACTTGGACAGACCCGGAGGGGCTTTGTCTCCAAACCAGCCCCATTTCTCTGCTGCAACACCAGACACCGACCTTATCCCGTGGCTGACGGGATCCACGTGGCTCCAGGCACCAGGAATTCCTCGCTGTGGTTCCTGCCCCAGCCCCGGCTCGGGAAGGTTTGTCAGTCAGAACTCCTGGCACTCTGCTCCCAGCTGGGATGTGGCAGCAGGAAGTGTGCACTGCCCCTTCCAATTCCAAGTGCACGCAGCTAAAGGACTGATACTTCTTAAATAAAAGATAAGGAAAAGCTTTCCACATCCTCTCCACTGTCCAGCTGCCCAGCTCTGCCTGGGCTCTCCTTGAGGGCAGAGGATCCTTATGGAAATGCCCAAGGAGTTACTCTGGAATAGACCAAAGCAATAAAAATAACCAGCTCTGCTCCTGCCACCCCGTGGCTGCTGAGAATCCTCACAAAGCCGCTTTCCATTGTGTGTGTTTCTTCCCAAAGGCATTTTGGCAGATTGAAATTCCCGTTTCCTGGCTTGGCATCCACTGGAATTACCGTTAACTGAGCAGGGGTGAAGATTATGAACTTGTGCTGCTTTATTGACCAAGTTGGGTACAACAGTTGAAGCGTCATTCTACCCCTCCCTCCCCCCAGTCCAGTCGTAGATCTGTTAAAGAGTTTAAAATTCACATGAACCACAAATCCGTACAATCAGCATCAGGCAGTGAGTTCACTGGTTGGGAACACGCCGGAGTCCCCTCTGCATCCCTTGGGAAGCCTCTCATCCAGCTGTCCTGGAGCACAATCCCGTGCTCTCCCAGGGACCTCCGGGTGGGACAGGAACTGCAGGAGCTTTAGCCAAGGATTTACTGATGCCTCCAGAGTCTGTCCTCTGATTTAGTCGTTTAAGAAATAATTACATCACTAATGTAAACAATATAAACATACCAAAAACTAAGTATGATTTAAATACATTTGGATGGTACAAAAGAAAAACCTGTGGGTGTCTGTACAGTTTTTACAAGGTGGGAATCGCTGATGTATTTACAACACGAGAGGGGCAGAGACCATTCGTTGTGCAGAGTCCGAGGCTCGGGGGCAGAGTCCTTAGGCCCGGCCCAGCGGCGGGAGGCACTGCCTTAGGCCCAGCTCAGCGGTGTGAGGCACTCCTGAACATGGTGGTATTGACCATGCTCTCCTTTGGTACGAGTCCCATCGCCTGCAGCGCCGCCGTGGCCGCCGTGGCCTTCGCGTGCTTCTTGTTAAGGCTGGCGAAGGTGGGCCTGTACTCGTTGCCGTTCACTCTCACCTGGGCACGAACAGGGAATTAGGGAGGGTTTTCCCGAGGCCTGTGCCCCGCGGGGCAGCAAAGCAGCAGCTCAGACCCACCTTGAAGATGAAATGCTTGCGGTGGTCGGGGCCGCTGTCGTCCACCAGCACGAACTCGGGCGGGGTCCACCTCCTCTTGTTGCAGATCTCCATCAGCGCCGACACCGGGTGCTTCCCTGGCACACACGGACATTGCAGGGCTCAGCATCGGGGCAGCCCTTGGGAACCGCAGGGTTTGGGGCACAAAAACTCACCTGAAAGGTCCTTCATCACCACGTAATGGCCAGATCTCTTCTGGGCCTTCTCTCCCACAGCAACAAGCCCTGGGAACAACACAATCCTGTTTTCATCCCCGATTCCCACCCTGATTCCTGTGTTCTCCTCGGCAAAGCAAGAACAGGGACCATGGGGACACCTGGAGACTCCAGGAAAGCCTCAAGCCTCCCTTTCCTCTGGCATTTTTCCCTCAGTTCCACACGTCACGTTCTTCCCAAGGGCTCCAGGAAGGCTCTGAGACAACTTGGAGTTTCTCACACAGCCAGAGAATCCCTGGATTGCCATGGAAACCTCATTTTCCATGTCCTCTTTGGAAACAATGATGCAGGAGCAGCTGTGTTGTGCCTTCAGGTAACACACGAGCACAGCAAATACTCCCATGGCCCAGGAAATGTCCCAGTGTGTCCCTTCCTGCCAGGAATGACACCATGGAGTCACAGCCCACGTGCTCCCTGTACTTATCCCAACATCCTCGCTGTGCCCAGGGCCTCTGCATTGAATCCCCCTGGGAAATACAGCAGGGAACAGCCCCACAGTCACGCAGGGAGCACAGGATCTCATGGATCTCAGGGAATCCCTGGGAACACCAAAGCCCAACATTTGTCTGTGGAAAATCTTCCCAGACTAAGAAATAAAATGAGTTGTCTGAAATGCCAGTGACCATCCAGGGGGGAACTGAGGTTCCTCCCCATGGATTTTGCCACTCTCAGACTTCATCCCTGCAACATTCCTTGGTTTCTTACCTCAACTTTTCCTTTCTGGCTTTGAGAACTAAACACAGGGAGATGCTGCAACTGCCTCCAGTGTCTGCCTGTTCCTTCAGCTTTTCTGGGTGACATTTGGGTTTTGCTTGACAAGAAAACCCTTCCCTCCTTACCAGATACTCATCCCAATATTCCTGGGGCTTCCCAAGGGGCAGAACACAACAATCACTGAAGGAAAGGTTGGGGGTTTTCCCCCTTCCAGAGTTTTACACCCAAAACAACCAGAGAACTCTTGTTCCCCCCAGGAAAACTCTGTCCCCGAGTCACTGACACTCAATCCCACACTTTGTCTCTGGGACCTCAACAAGGATTTTCCAACAAGTTCCAGCCTCCTTGGCACATTCCCAGGACTAGGAATTGCCTTTTATTTGGGGAGTAAGTTCAGAAATGTGTTAAAAAGTCCTTACAAAACAAACCTGGTCTGTTCGTTAACAGACAGATTTACTTTCAGAAATTTCTGACTTTTCTTTGAAGCTACACAGGAATTTTTTTTTAAAAAAGGACTTTTTAAGGATTTCCTTATCCAAGAACACTCATGTCTGAAGAACTACTTGTCCTAAATGGATAATCCCTCTCCAGCTGCTTCTCCAAGGGGCAGGAATCTCATCTCCCTGAGTCACAGACCTGGTGGCTCCACAGGAGAGAGAATTCTGCATCCAGGGAGAGCTTTGGTGGGAATGATCAGAGAAGGTTGTACAGGATCCTGAACACTTAACCCCAGGAAATCCACAGCAAAGTCCAGCTGTCACCAAGGTTATCCCTGTTTTCAGGTGACTGTCACAGGCCAGGAACAGGAATCCTTGGCAACCACAACAGCCACCTTTTGGTTTTAATTCCTTTCTTTACACACAAAGGTTGCACAGAAGAAAAACGTGGGAAAAGTTTGGTCAGTCACAGAATCCCAAAATTGCTGAGGGTGGAAAAGATCAAGTTCAGCCTGGTTTGTTTTCTTCCAGGCTCAGTCCTGAGCAGAGACAAAAGCAAAACCAGGCCCTGAAGTCCCAGAATCCTAGCCTGGGTTGGGATGGAGGGACCTCCAGGCCCATCCAGTGCCACCCCTGCCATGGCAGGGACACCTTCCCCTGGCCCAGGGGGCTCCAAGCCCTGTCCAAGCTGCCCTTGAATTCCCAGGATTTCCAGGCTTTGGTATTAGTTATGACCTACTTCACATCCTAAAGGCTCAAGCACAACAGAACAATTCCGTCAGGAATTCTGACTGCTGGAATTCAGCATCCTGGGTTTAAAATGGGCAGAATTTGGATGGTGTTTCAGGTGGGAAATTCCCATCCACACCCACCACCCAAAGCTCACTGGCCCAGCTGGAGGAGCAGCACCAGTGCCTGGAATTCACTGCATGGCTTTTCCACCTGTGCCAGGGATGGGAAACCATGGAAAACAGGGCTGGTTTCTGTACAAAGAGGAGGAGAGATGGTTCAAGCTGCCTCTGGAACCACCCTGAGGCTGAGCTGAGGTGCCTCCAGCAGGATCAGACTGGAGATGGGACAGCAGGGACAGACAGGAACCACAATCCACATGGAAGACCCAAATCCCTGAGTGTGACCCTGCACTGGGGCTCCCACCTGTCCCCAGCCCATGAAAACTGATCCAACCATTCCATCTTCCATCCTGCCCTGTTCTTACTTCAGCCACTTCCTCCAGACCAACCACCAGGGCTTTCCCACACCCGCTCCAAGCCTGTGCCCTCTCCCTGCATCCCACTGGATTCCCTTCCCACCAGGGAAGGTGAAGGACACCTGGCCCAGCTCCCAGGCACAGGGACAGAGCCTAAAGCCAAACCCAGGGCTTGGCAAACCAGGAGCAAAACCCAGTGAAGCCCCCAGGAAACACTTCCCACTTCCAAGTGCTGTTGCCCACCCCCAGCCACGGGAGGTTTGGAAGCCACAGGACATTTAAGCCAGGCCTTACCTTTCCGGTCGGTCTTAAAATCCACCATGATGGGCTCCACGCTGCCTTCCTTGTTCTTCCCAAGCCCTTCTCCTTCTCTCCAGCCCATTTTCCTCATCAGCTGAGCTCCCATTCCTCCAGTGACAGGGGCTGCTCTTAAGAACTGATCCTATCCAGAAAAAGAGAAGTAGAACAAGGCCTAAAGTTAACACAGGGATTTGAAATACAAAGTGGGAACTTCCAAAATACCTTTCTAACAACCTTTCAGAGACTCAATTTAAAAAAAAAAAAAAAAAAAAATCCACCTGAGCTTTGTGGCTTTTCAGCCCAAACCAGTGCGTGGAACCCGGAATTCACGCAGACACACGAGACACAAATCAATGTTTGGCCAAAAAGAACAACTTAAGAAAATTTCTAAGGTGATCCAAAGGTGGCAGGTGACCCATTTCAGACAGATGCATTTCCTCAAGCACAACCATCACTCCCTTTGATCCCAGAGATCTCCTCAGCTCGGGAAGTGTTCCGTGCTCCCGGCACAGCCGTGCCAGGCTCCTCCTCACCAACAGAACACAAGCACATTTAGGCAGGACATTCACAGGCTCTTTAGGTCTGTTTAAATCTAGAAAAAAAAAAACCCCTCTCCACATTTTATCCATTACACAGCAATTGCACATTCAAGTTCTACTCTGAAAATCCACATGAAACAAAGAACTCACTCTTCCCTGGGCTTTTTTGGGGTTTTTTTTTAGGGAAGAAGGCGCTGGGCCCCCCCAGTTTAGCAGCAGCAAGTCGTCACATTCTTTCACATGAGCATTAATACAAGTTGTTACATGGTGAAAGCTTAACAGAAAGTTTAAACATCTGCTTTGATGTAAAGAAGTGTAAAAACTCCTTAAAAGTTACGTACCTCGGCCCCGCCGGCCGCAGTGTTGTGAATAGAAGGGCTGGCACTGACCGTGGCAAGGAGGCGGCTACAAGGATTTGACCCTGAAACAAGTTTCCATAGAGGGGTGAGAGTTCACAGTGGATCCTGTGAACCATCATCTCTCGCTCCCCCCTGGCCCCAGGCAGCAAGGCAAGCAATTCCAGCACAGCACGAGTCCCGCGGCACGCCCGGCTCGCATCCCGGGAATGCGGCTCCCTGGGAACGGTGCTCTGTGTGGAGCTGGGCTTGCCCAGGGAACGCTGTCCCAGAGGTGGCCACGGCACTGAGGGCTCCCTGATTCCCCACGAGTGACGGATCCCTGGTTTCCGAAGACTCGCGGCTTTCCCGGGATTGATGGATCGCTCGTTTACCAACATCCACAGCTCCTTGGTTTCCCAACACTCACGGGTCCCTGCTTTCCCAAGGCTCACAGGTTTCCCAGGATGGATCTAGACCTGGTTTCCGAAGACTCACAGGACCCTGGTCGTCCAGGACTCACAGATCCCTGGTTTCCCAACACTCACAAGTCCCAGTTTTCCCAGGACTCACTCAGAGATCCCAGTTGTCCCAGGACTCACAGATCTTTCCCAGGACTCAGAGATCCCTGGTTTCCCAGGACTCACAGATCCCTGCATTCCCAGGACTCACAGGTATTTCCCAGGACTCACAGATCCCTGCATTCCCAGGACTCACAGGTATTTCCCAGGACTCACAGATCCCTGCATTCCCAGGACTCACAGGTATTTCCCAGGACTCACAGATCCCTGCATTCCCAGGACTCACAGGTATTTCCCAGGACTCACAGATCCCTGCATTCCCAGGACTCACAGGTATTTCCCAGGACTCACAGATCCCTGCATTCCCAGGACTCACAGGTATTTCCCAGGACTCTCATGTCCCTGGTTCCCATTCGTAGGCACCAAACCCACAAGTGTCACTTTTGCAGTGTCTGTTTTCCAGGGATTTCCAACACACCAACGGTCTGTGTGTGCAGCTCCCACCAAACCAAGAGGGAACAAAGATCAAAAGAAAGACCTGCTGAAGATTGTGGCAGGAATTCCCCCAGTCCTGGCCCAGGACCTGCACCAGATCCGTGGGGGATGCAGGAGGAGCAGAGTCCCTGTGACACAACACCCAGAGCCCTCCAAAGCCTCCTGCTCACTTCCAGTCCCCTCCTCCCCTCTCTTCTCCAGGGATGTCTCAAAAGAGAAGGATACCCAAGGTGCAGCTCCTTGGCAGGGATGGATTTGGGATCTCCTTTGGGATCCCAGCCCTGTTGCAGCAGCACCTCTGTGTGTTCAGTTCACAAAGGACAGGGAGCACAGGAATGTCCCCTGGACAATGTCCTGATCCAGGGAACAGAACCAAACCAGCCTGTTCTGGGGAAAAATCCAAGCCCTGGGTTCCTACAGAGGATAAAGAGCCTGAACAAACTCCCAGTACTGGGAATAGCAAGTTCTCAATTCCAAGGGGCAGTTTATTACCAGCACCTCTTCCCTGGGTGAATTCAGGATCCTGCCTGGAACTTCAGCAGGAATTTTGTCCACTCTGGTGACTCCTCAGAGTCCATCAGAACCAGGCCAACAGTGAGACTGAAATTCATGATTATTAATAATAATTGTTACTCACAATTTCATTCCAGGATACACTAATAACACCTGTACATCCCACTAAAGGAATTCTGGTTGCAGTGGGAAAGGAGCCCACTTGGATTCAGGGCACTGAGGAAGCAAAGGTTTGCAGCCACAATAAAGCTCTTTCACTTTTGATTCTGGTTTGTTTTTCTTTTCTAATATTAAAGTGATAATTTAATGACAAACCTCTAACTGCACCTGTTCATTTTAATAATTCCATGACAGACCAACTCCCTCAGCCCAGGATTTAAGGAGTGGGGGTCAAACTAGTGCTGGGTTTGGAGCTCACTTGGAACCATAAAATAAATTATTTTCCTGGGAAGCAAAATCCACGTTTCTTTTCATTTCAAAATCAGAGGCTGAGTCTCCCCAAATTCCTGAGCTCTGGACCTTTGCAGATTCCAAATTAAAGGGAATGGGATACAACTCCCAGGTTTCTGAGCATTTGGTTATTGCTGCCAGAATTAACTGAAGATTTTTAAAATCCTTCTCTTCCACTCACTGATGTCAGTCAATCTGAGGGAGCCTGCAGGACAATTTGATGCCTTTTTCCTCATGTTTTGGGCTCTGAATTCCATGAAATGCCACTTCCACTCTGGCAGCACATGGAGACACCCCAGGGCCACGTTGCTGTGTCAGCACCTCCTTTAAGCAGAAGCTCAAACCTGGTTCTTTCCCAGGGTTTGGAGGAGATTTAATGAACGTTATTCCTGATTTTTCAGGCTCGTTCTTTGGAATAATTTAGGAAGCAAAACACAACAAAGCCTTGAAGGCACGAGGTGGGAGTTCAGGTGCAGCCCTGGGATTAAAGGCTCCTTTGACTCCAAGAACTTCGAGTTCCAGGAACGAGGATTTCTTTGGGAAATCTTGTGCCAAGGAGCTGAGTTTTCCATTAAATCCTGGAATATCCCAAGCTGGAAGGGAACCCCAAGGGTCATCCAGTCCTTGCCCAGGACACCCCAACAATCCCACCAGTGTCCAAACACTCCCTGAGCTCTGGATCAGGATGTGACCATGTGGAACTTGCTGGGATCCTGGGGAGGGAATGTGGGGGCTGGTCCTGACCTGGGAGAAGCTCCAGCCCCCTCAGCAGCCACATTCCTTCCCACAGCCAAGAATCCCCTGCTGAAGAATCCCAGGAAATGCCCCCCCAACCCTGTGTTCCCAAGCTCCTGCAGGGTTTGTGCTGCACAACAGCAGGAGAAAACAGGCTGGAATAGCTGGAAAAACCAGCAGTTGGAGAACTGAGGAGGGAGCCAGTCCAATATTCCACATTCCATGGAATCCCAGGATGGTTTGGGTGGGAAGGGACCTTAAAGATCCCCAGTGCCACCCCTGCCATGGGCAGGGACACCTTCCACTGGCCCAGGGGGCTCCAGCCCGGCCTTGGACACTTCCAGGGATCCAGGGGCAGCCACAGCTTCTCTGGGCACCCTGGGCCAGGGCCTCCCCACCCTCGCAGCCAGGAATTCCTTCCCAATATTCAGGATCTGATCAACACAGGCCTGATCTGCTCTGCCCTGTGACCTTCCTTGCCAAGGAAAGCTCTGTGTCCCCCCAGGAATTCAGGGATTCCCTGGGAGGAAGCTCAGCAGTTCTGCACCACGAGACTCAGCTTCCCCTCCATCCCACAGGGTTGGGCTCTGCTGTGCCTGGGAAGAATGGAAGGAAAGCTGGGAAATTTCCAGAACTTCCTGCTCCCAAGGGATCAGCACAAGGGGTGACCCAGCAGCTCCCAAGGGTCACCCTGAGGGCACAACCCTGGGCTTGGGGAGCAAGTTCAGGCTCCAGAATTAAAGCTGATTAATCCAGAACCAAGTGTGAGTCTGGGGAAGGGGAATTAACAGACCTCGACAGAATGTGCTGGGAAAAACAAAAACTATTTGCCCACTTGCTCTGACATTCCCTCAGCAGCTCAGTGTGTTTGGAAGAAAAAAGGGAATAAAAAAGGAAGGAACCTTCCAGAAAAGTCAGTCATGTTTGTGAACTGATGACACTGATGGTGATTAACTGAAACAGAACCCACTTTTCCAAAGGGAAAGGTGATACTTTTGAGACAAGGAATGCCAACACTGTTTGACTCCTCTATGGATCCTGCACGTGAACACCAGGAATCAGCACAGGAATTAAAGGATGAAGCTCATTCCCACTTGGTGCCCCCATTCCAGTGTGCCATTAACCACTGCAGCACCCAATTCCCTCAATACTGAGATCCACTTGGCAATTCCAGGCACTCTGGTGTGAGCCCAGATCAGCTCTGCAGAGTCACTTTGGAAGGACAAAACAGGGTGAAATCCACCACATGCAAAGTGAAGACAGAGCTCAGCACATTCCCCAGGGAGCTGAGTTTTCCTCCTCTCCTGATACCACTTTCCCATTCCATCTCCCTGGATTTGTGGGGGTCTCTGTCACTCCCCAGGTCTAATTCTGACCTGACTGACACAGCTCCATCTCTGCCAACAGCCACAGCTCCTCTCCTGGCCACTGCACGTGCCAAATTCCCAAGGGAAATGCCTTCAGGAATCAGCCCAAGTCAGAAATGTGCATTAATTTACAGACTCAACTGCACAGCCCTATCAGCAGATAAAACAATTAGAGGAACACAGAATATCCTGAGTTGGAAGTGACCCCCAAGGATCACAGTCCAACTCCTGGCCCTAGTGAAGAAAACAAGGTGGTTTTTTAATGTTAAAATGTATTTCCTTAGGAAAAAAAACAAAGCAGAAGCCTCAGCCCTACACTGATTAATCAGTAATTGTTACACAATTTCAAGGGCCCAAATAACACACAACCTGTACTTTGCATTTCATGGGTGGTTTGCATTCATGCCCTTGTACAAGATACCATGGATTCAGAACCTCTTCCTGTGGAATCATCCTCCAACCACAGGATAAGACTCCACATGAAGGCTCTCACAGGCCCCACCATTCCAAAAATCCCAGGGCACACCCTGAGCCCTCTGGGATGTGATGGATGTGGAGCTGGAAGAGCAGCAGCCCAGCTGAGAACCAGAGCAGGACGAGGGCTGTGTCCTCCTCTTCTTCACTCCTCCAGTTTCCAGGCACAGCCCAGTGCCCAGTCCCAGGAAGCTGCAAACCACAGCTCTGGGAAGGGCACAAGAGTTCCAGCTCCAACCCCATGGTCCAGCACATTCCTGCTCGGCAGGGCAGTCCAGGAGCACAGATCACACCCTTCTCCCACTTCTCCCTGTGAAGTTTTTGCTGGGTTGCTGTTTGGCTGTTTTGCTTGGTTTAGTGAAGTTGAAGGGTCAGGAAAACACCCCTGCCCTGCCCACTCCACTCCTGTCACTGTGGGGCACAGAAACCCCCAGAACCCTGAGCCAGGGGGAGGTTTGGGAAAGAGTTGCTCCTCTCCATGGCCTTGGGAAGCCACTCCAGGTGCTGCAGAGGGAGAGCACTCCCTCATCTCTTTCCCAAGCCTCACAGTGGAAAAGCTCCTTCCTCACCAGCACATCCCTCTACAGTTCCAAGTTCCTGTGCCAGGGACAAGGATTGTCTTCATCCAAGGCAAGCTTTTGTCACAACCTCAGAAGTTCATGATTCTGAAAATCAACACTTTATCATGTGCATTCTGCTTTAACACGGACAAGATCCCAGAGATTCCCATCTGGCAGGTGACTGGGATCTGTGTTCCCTGCCTCCCTGGACTGCTTGGCTATATGAAGTGGAAAAGCAAGTTAGTGAATCTCAGCAAAAACACTTCTATTTTTAGGATGTTACAATTCCAGGCTTTTGTGTTCGGTTTACACCAAGTCTCATGGAAAATTCCAGCTAAGCCTCCAACCCAACCTCCCAGTCTGGAGGAGGGTCTTACCACAACCACTGCACAGGCTCAACTGCAGCCCCTGCCAGACTGCCCAGCACAACTCCTTATTCCTTCTGCCAGGAAGGTGGATGTTGGTGGAATCCCTCAGTTCTGCCCTGGCAGAGCCCCAGGTCAGTGTCCACGGGCAGAGCTGAGGCCTGAGCAGCTCAGTTCCCAAAGCACGAGTGTGTGACGCAGCACAGCCCGACCCACAGCCAGAGCTCACTGCTCACTGCACACACACACAGCAGCAGGGTTTTCACTCACTCAGTAACTGCTTGGCAACTCCAGCTCTCTGGCTCCCACAAAACCCTGGTGGTCCAGGCAGAGGCCAAGGAGCAATGGAGAGGAGAACCAAGGCAAACCCCGCGGCCGTTTGGCACTTGGGTCGCTCGAGTTGATGCCAAAACTCCCTGACTTCAACATCAGGATCCAACCTTTCCTGGTCTGTGCCAGTGCCAGTCCAGTGGTGATGGCAGTGCAGCCACAGCAGTGCCAGGGGNAACCTTTCCTGGTCTGTGCCAGTGTCAGTCCAGTGGTGGCCACAGCAGTGCCAGGGCTGTGCTGCCAGTGGGAGGCTGTGGGTCCCCAGGCACACACTGAGCACAGGTTTAACCCCACCTGCTGCACTTGGCACATGCTCAACCACAGGGTGTGAAGGCACATCCCTGGCACTTTCCAACACTTCCACTGCTCTTACAAATGTGATGGTGAGACAGGTGTGTCTGAGTAACTTCTACCTTTCTGATCCACGCCTGGGGCCCGCTGTTGGTGAGCTCGTCCGAGGACAGGATCTGTGCTCCAGTGCTGCCTGTGAACTGGCCAGGGATGGAGTTGGACTGGGCCCAGGCATCAATCTGCAACAGCAAAACCACAGGTAAGACCAAAATACACATCTGCACCTTTTCCTTTGCAATTCCCTGTTGCTTCCCAGTAATTCCCATACGATTCCTCCTTCCTGCCCGTGCTGTGCTCAGCCACCCTCGGGTGGGAGCACTGGGCACTCACACTCTGCAGCCTGAGCTCCAGCTCTGCAGCCTGTGGTCTCCTTACCCTCCCAACTCAGCGTGAGCAAGTGCAAAGCCAAGGCAGAACTTTAGGGGCCCACAAACACAGACATGTCAGACAAACAGGCTGGGCTGCAAGGGAAGCACTGCTGTTGCCCCAGGTGCCCCCAGTGCTCTGCAAGCCCCCACGTACCTGTTCCTGTGCTCTGTTTAACATGCACATGGCCTCCAGGTCAAAGGAGTTCTCATTGAGCCTTTTCTGAGCCACTGCTCTGTCGTTCATGGCCGTGGTGATGTCCACACACTGGGGAGAGAGAGAGGGGCTGTGAACACACCTCACACCACCACAACGTCCCCTGGAGCTGGGAAAAGCTGCTGGAGAGGGAGGGAGTGCTGCCAGTGCAACAAAGTGGTTTTCCACATGGAATGGTGGTTTGGTAAGAAATAGGCGATGTGACAAAAATCCTGGGACTGCTCAAATCCACACAAGATGGGCTTTCCCAAGCAAATAAAAATTGAAAGAGTAACACCCTGATAATTTAATATAACCTTTAAATAATAAAATATTAATAAAATATAATAATATAATAACCTGTACACACAAAATATCCAAGGAGTATTTTGGTCACCAAAAAATCAGCAGAGCAGCATTTTACTGTTCAATGGGATCTTAACCAGCAGAATTAAACAAGGCACAGGAGGAGAGGGAACAGCCTCAGGCTGGGCCAGGGGAGGCTCAGCTTGGCCAGGAGGAGGAATTTGGGCCTGGAAAGGGGGGGGAGGCCTTGGCAGGGGCTGCCCAGGGAGGGTTGCAGTGCCCATCCCTGGGGGTGGCCAAGGAAGGATGGACGTGGCACTCAGTGCTCTGGGCTGGGGGACAAGGGGGGACTCCACGATCCTGCAGCTCTTGTCCAACCTCAGGGATCCTGGGATTCTGTAAAACCAGGCTGGGAGCTTTTAAAAGTCACTGTTCTGGAAAGAATTATTTACACCTGTGCTGCTGAACTAGAGTAACATTTAAAGACAAATAAAGTGGAAACTATCCTGTGGAGTCCCTTGGGTGAAAACATGGAATGCATGAACGAGCTCACTGCAAACCTCCACCCTGGGGTATAAAAAATATAATAAATTACAGCTGGTGTACAGCTCTTTTCTGAAATCCTTGGTCCTGATCCTCAGATGTGCATTTTATGGATGATTCTGACTGGAAAGGAGAAAGGGAACAGTGTGCAAAGACAAAAGGAATTTCTTTGGAGCTGTGACAGACACTGGAAGGGCTGGGACTGTCTGAGCAGAAACCCAACAATCAGAGCTGGGTGCTGGGTTTAACTTCATTTTAATTTGCTTTATAACAGCCTTTTCTCCTTTGTTAGTCACAACCTCTCACACATTGTAGGAGAAACTGAAGCTCTTTTAAAAGTGACTCAGCTGAACAAACCAAACACAGTTAATCCACAACCTCTGTCCAGGAACCAGGTCAAGAGTTTAGTAAATATTGAAAAGCAGTCAGGGACAGACAGGAATGGCTACAGCTGCTTCCAACACACAAATTGCTTCTGTGCTCTATTAAACCTCATTGGAGATGTAGGACTTTTTGTGACAGTCCAGGACAAAAGGTGTTTCTGCTGTGAAGATCATTGCTGGAGTATTTGGCACTGACCAAGACAGTTAAAATCCCACAAGTCCCACATGTCCACGGACTGATTCAGTGCTCATTTACTGTCACACTGAGCACAAACAGGGCACAAGATGAACCCAAGTATTACCTGACACCCCCTCACCTGGATGCAGAAATGCCTGTTTACAACATACACTGGCTGAGTCAATGGATTCCCCTCAGAAACTTCAAATAATCCTTGAATTTTCTGTTTGTGCAACTGGTTCGGGATAAATAAAAGTTCTTCTACTCACCACAAGCTTCAATCCAGCAATACACCAAGGCATGGAAGCAGTCCATGGAAGCACCCTGGGACCACTCCCATGCTAAACATGTGTCAGTGCTTTACCGGACTGGGGCTCTCAGCACATTCCCTGCTTAATTCCCAAACACTTCCCAAACAGCCAGTCACCATCAGGGCTGTGTGTTATGGCAAGACACTCCAGGGCACCTCTGGATCTTGGAAAAACAATAACTCTATGCTTGAAGTTGTTCCTACAGAGTCAAGGAGAAGGTGGGAAGGGCAGCATTCCAAGCTCTGCCTGGCTAAGCCTCATTTCCCACCTTCCCCCCCAGATCCCACACACAGGAGCAGAAGGATGTGGCTGGAATGGACATTTGAAATCCCTTCAGCACCTGGGATGCTCCATCCAGAAATCCAGCTCTCAACCCCACACTTCCAAATGCAGCTCCTTCCTCACAGGTGCCTCTGCCTTCCCTGGATGTGCTGAGCCTTCAGGTTATCCCAGCCTTTCCTCCCTCTCCTGCCACCACAAACAGCTCTTCTGAGAGGCCCCAGTTTTGTTAAAAGCAGCAGAGCTGTCACACACTGTCACAACTACAACCATGGATGGAGGGAAAGGAGGTGGGAAACTTTTTAAGGATCCCAGCACACTCCCCCAGGGAGAGGAGCTGATCTCAAAGGGAGCCATTTCCTCAGAAACATTCAAAAATTGAGCAGAGAAGCAGCTCTGTTTCCTGTCAGACTGCCTGGAGAACCACAGGAATTCTGCTACCACTTCCCAGTTAAGCCTTGCCAAACCCCAGGGATGGGACACTGAGCTAATGCCCCCTGAAATCACCCTTAACACAAACCAAGTTAAGGTAAATGCAAATAAAAATATTTATTTACAAAATATAAAAGCAGACAACATAGTTACAGACATTTATAAAGATACACAGGACAGAAAGGAAAATTATGTTTGAAATATTTACTCCAATGGAAGTGGGAATGACATCCTGCACAAACATCTCAGTGTCTGTCCAATTAGGGGGGCCTGACAGAGCCCAAGCTGCACTGAGGGAACAAGGAATTGGGTGACCAACCATCAAATTCTGGGGTATTCCATGAAAATGTTGGCTAAGTTATACTCTCTGTGCTTTTGGAGCTGGAAAAGACCCAGAAGAAAATTCCTTCTGTGCTTCAATTGTACAAAATCAGAAAGTTCTTGAAGAACAAAACACCCCAAGTGATGAGATGGTTTTGTCAGAAAGTGATGGAAGGCTTTTGGTTTTGGCTTTGGAAGGTGAGAGAACAAGGCTGAGGTAACATCAACTTAAAAAAATTAACATCTGTCTTAAATATTTAACTTAATTACAAAACCCCCACAAAATGTCCTTTGGAAGAAATTCCAAGGGGAAAAGCACGTGCTTTGTTGGTTTTTTTTTTTAGTTTATTATCCATACAATTAGATTGTCCTTTGGAAGGCCAAGTGCAAAACAGCCACGTGAGAAAATCTGACTGGAAAGCTAAAAACCCAGTAAATACATCCAGAGGAAATGGCAGCTTCAGCAACTACTTACAATTGTCATGGATTACAACCCAGTGTGATGTTACTGCTCTAAGATCAGTGGGACACTTTTAATTAGCATTACATACATTGTTGTCGAAGTCTCAAGGTATTAATTAACCTCTGCAGCAAACTGAACAAGGAACATTTTTTTCCATCTTCCAGCCAAAGTTTAAATTCTCTTGAGACCAAGGAGTCCCCAGTTGACCAAAGCCCACGGGATGGGCCAAGCTGCTCCACCAGTGCCCATCCCAGTCTGCAGAGCTCAGTCAGGTCTCAGGGACTACCTTTTTAAGTGCCTTTTTTTTTTCCCAGACTGCAATTTGGGACCAGAGTGGCCAGGTAATGGCTTTGGGGTTCTTATGTGATAGGCTTTCCTTGCCTTCCTTACCTCAATGGCTGGTTTGGGGAAAACATCGTCCTTGCCGTCGTCTTTGCCGCCCTTGTCCACGGGCACCCACTCTCCATAGACACTGTCTGCCTCCTTCTTCCTGTGCTGGGACCCAGAGGACACAGGGAACTCCTTTGACAGGCTGACCTGGTTTTTGGGTTGTGGTGGTGGTGCTGGTTTGATGCTGGGAGTCTGAAGGAAATGGAAAGGGGAGAAGTTAAGACTTGCAAACCCACCCGACTCCCGAGGTGTCCTTGTTCCCAACACCTGGGCTTTACTTTCCATACAACTCCCATCCTGATTGCACAGCCATAAACCTTGGTAATGATGTTGGCACAGCCCCAAAACCACAAGTGAGCACCAAGGGCACTGTAAGAGAAGATGGAAAACCCCTTAAATCACCTCCAGCAGCCCCACGTCCCCCAAGTGACCCCGGCACAGACAACCAGCCTCATCCACAGGGAAAGCTCCAAGGGAAAAATCCTGGGCAGCAGAAACACTGGCTGTGAGCAAAAGCTCCACACAACCAGACAGAGAGCAGTTCCCAACATCTGGTTTTCCAGTTTGGGATTGTTTTTTATGGCAGCAGGAATCTCTGAGCACATTCTGTCTGTGGCCTTGTTTTCCTCAGGCAGTGCTGTTAAATGTACTAAGAACCTGCAGAAATCCCTGCCAGCTTCCCTTCCAAGAGGAAAACACAGCTGGCAATATGGGATAACACTGGATAAACTCCCAGGAATATGGATGGAACACTGGAATAGAGAGAACAACACTAAAAGGGTCAAAAATGTGGCCAAGAGGCAGAGCAGCCCATAACCACTACAGAACATTCCTCCCTGGAGCATGGAAGAATTCCAAGGTTTCTGGAGTTTCCTTGTAGCCCTTTCTACCAACACAATATAAAATACAAATCTATTTCTACCTTACACCTTGTTGTTTCTTTTGTGTACACCACAAGCTATACAGATTTACACATAAAAATGGAAATGTTACTCCTAATGTAACAATCTAAGATTATTCCTATTTTCACTGAGCCTATTTATTACTTTTCTAGTGCTTTCTACAATCACAGCAGACTTTCATGGGCATAAAAAAACCCCAAAAATAAAATGAAAAAAACCCAAACCAGCACCCAAAAAATACCAAAACCCAACAAAACAATAAAAATTACAGCAAATTCTCATTCATTCTTCCAAGCATTTGATTCCCAGATGCATTTAAACAAACACACCCCGTTCCACCAAGATAATCAATTTGATCTTGGTGAAGTGGGAATTTTTCTTTAAATTCAGAGAGAAGCACTCCCAATTTCACCAAGGTTCTCAGCCCCTGTCACATTTCTGTAAAACGACTTGCATTCTTTAAAAAGAACATAGTTTAAAGCATGGAAAATGGAAGCAGTACTCACACTTAAGTTGAAGAAAATAGGTTTGGGTTCACTGAGCTTAAAAGGATGGTTATAGAAGGGACGTTCCTCCTCCTCCTCGTCGGAAACGTGAGGTTTGTTCACTATCACATCATCTGTGCTCTGAGCAATCTTCTTGCATTTCTTAAAAACAAAGCAAAAAGGACAAGGAAATGTCAGCCCTGAGTAAAACTGGACTTTCCACCCAAATGCACAAAGAGCGTTTCTGACAAAAAAAGCAAGTTTTCTTTTCTAAACCAGGAGGGAGAAAATCTTTTAGGAATGGCACCAAGAGATGGGCTTTGGATATTCCACCCAAATTATCAAATACCAGTCTGGGTTTGCCAGGAACTCACTGGTTACTAACCCAGGGCCTTGTCTAAAGCCATGGCTCCAAAATACCTCAGATTCCTTCTGGAACATTGTGGGGCTGGGCACGTATGCAGGGGGTGGAATGGGGTGAACTTTAGGGTCCCTTCCAATCCAAACAACTCTGGGATTCCATAACAAACACCAGCAGAACCAAAAACTACAAGTGAAAGCTTTGGGTTTCATTAATGGGACATTAATTGGATTTCATGCCTTTCTATAGAATTAAAATAATCAGCTTTAATGACTTAAAAAAAGCTGCGCAGAGAACAAGGGCTCAACAGGGTGGTAAGGCCTTGGCAGGGGCTGCCCAGGGAGGGTTGCAGTGCCCATCCCTGGGGGTGGCCAAGGAAGGATGGACGTGGCACTCAGTGCTCTGGGCTGGGGGACAAGGGGGGACTCCAGGGGCTGGGAGGGCTTTTCCCACCTGGACAATTCTGTGATTCCAAAGCCCAAGCAGCTCACACAGGACCTGAGCACAGAGTGGCCGTTTGCCCACAGGCCACCAAAGCCCAGCCTGGCTGTTGTCACTTTGCTGCTGTTGTCCCTCACCTCTGTGAGCTCCTTCAGTGTGTCCCTCGAGGACTTCTGGTTGGCCTTGTCATCCTTCTTCTGGGACAGCAGAGGCATCAGGCTGGGGGGCAGGGGGACCCCAGACTTCGCACACATGGCGGCCGCGTTGGCTTTGGCGATTTCAAGCAGCTGGGCCTTGTCTGAAGAGTTTTGGGGTTTTTTTTTAAGAAAACTTGTTATTTTTACAGGTTCTTGTTTTCTGACAAACTAAACAAGGTTTTACCCACACTGTGCGTTTTTTATGTTCTGTGAAAGTAACTGAAATTGTATAGGGTTGCTCCAGACTTTGTTTGTTTGCCCAATGGATTAGTGACGTTCACAATGGAACACAAAGCACAGCAGTCCCAACCACAGCCCTCAGCATCCTCCCAGCCCCACAAGTTCTGGTGTCTTTTACTTCACCGATTCCTTCCAATTTTGGCAATCCTGAGTCATTCCTACACAGCATCAATTCCAAAGTTTCCTCAGTACCTCCCTCTGAAAAGCACTTGCTCCCATGGTAACTGAGGCAGGACTAGAGGGTTCACAACCTCCGTGGGAGGCCTCCTCAACTGTCCAAGAGCTCATATCCAAATTCAAACCTCCTTTCTCCTCCCACAACTCACTATCCAAGGAAAAACATGGCCTCTCTTCCTCCAGAAGAGGAATTTTTATTTAAACAGAGAAGTTCCTGAACCCGGGGACATTTTCAGAAACAAGGCTCCCTTTCCTTTAAGTTCTTGCCATGGGAGAAGCAAGACAGAGCTGACAACAGAGCTTGGGACTCTCCAACTGGCACCTCTATGACCTGTAGGACCCAATGTGTTCACAGGAAAACTAGAAGCTCTAAAGTTTCTTATGTGCAAGTACTAGGCCTTTACTATTACCATGCACAATGTTCCTCAAGGCTGCAACTTGTACAACAGCTCCAGAACAAAGGTACAACCTGCTACAGAGACACTTCCACCCACATGGACAGTGGTGATTCTGCTCCAACAGAAAAGTTCCTGCTGGAAGTCACTTCCTAAAACTAATGCAAAGAAGGACTTCCAAGAAATTCCTTATGAACACCACAGAGATGTGTTAAAATCAGACTCACCCCAGCATGGAAGTGCTGGAAATGAAAGCACCACTTACCCAGGTCTGTGAGACGTTTGGGTGACCTGCTGGAGAACTCGGAGGACCTGGAGCGGCGCCGGTCGGGTGATCTGCTGTAGCGCCTCCTCCCCGAGGACCGCGACCGCCGCACGCGGATCGGTGACCTGCTGGAGCTCCGCCTTCTCCCTCGAGACCTCGACCTCCTCTGGCGAAGAGGTGTCCGACTCCTGCTCCGTAATCGGAGCGATATTCGCCGGTCTCTGGAGTCCGACCTCCTCCTCCTCCTCTCGGCCGACCGCGACCTGTTCCTCTGAGACCTCTTGCGCCTGTCTCTGGACAAGGAGCGCCGCCTCCGGGACGCCGACCTCGACCTGCTCCTCCTCCTGTGCCTGGAGCGCGACAGCGAGCTGGACCGGGAGCGCCGGTTGGACTTGGACCGTGAAGCTCTTCTCCGCGTTGCCGACCGGGAGCGATTGCGCCGGGAGCGAGAGTCGGTGTCGTATCTCTTGGACCTGCGCTGGGAGGACCTGGAGCGCCTGCTCCTGGACCTCCGAGAGGACTCTTTGTCTGCAGTTTTCTCCACAGACTTGGACTGACTCCTTTGGCGAGCGGTGGACCTGGAGCGCCTGCGCCGGGACCTCCGGGTGGACTCTTTGTCTGCTGTTTTTTCCACGGATGTTGACTGACTCCTCTGGTGAGCCGTGGACCTGGAGCGTCTCCGTCGGTACCTCCGGGTGGACTCTTTGTCCGCCACTTTTTCAACAGACGTGGATCGACTCTTTTGGAGAGCAGGAGACTGAGAGCGTCTGCTCAGAGACTCTTTGTCAGACGCTTTATCAACAGATTTGGATCTAGATTTTTCACGTTCAGAAGACTCAGAATGTCTACTTTCAGGAACAAAGGAAGAGTCCTGTTCCTCTGACCGCTCAAGAGCCATGGAATCCTGCTTATCTTCATCTGCCAAAGATGGCTCCACGTCCTCACCCTCCTCTTCCCCACTGGAAGACTCTGACTCATGCTCCTCTGATGATGTGGAGTCTCTTTGTTCGGCTGTCAAGGAGGGCTCCACATCATCTCCTTCTTCCTCCCCGGTGGTAGACCTTGATTCACCTCCATCAGGGGATGCAGAACGTCTGTGCTCAGCTGTCAAAGAGACTTCCGCATCCTCTGCTTCTTCACCAGCAGTAGACCTTGACTCTTGCTCATCTGATGATGTGGAATCTCTCCGTTCAGCCGCCGAGGACGGCTCCACATCCTCTGCATCTTCACCAGCAGTAGACCTCGACTCATGTTCATCTGAAGATGTGGAGTGTCTACGTTCAGCTGTCAAAGAGAGCTCCTGATCCTCTGCTTCTTCTCCAATGGTTGACCTTGACTCACGTCCATCAGGAGACACAGAGCATCTGTGTTCAGCTGTCAAATCCTCTGTTTCTTCCCCAGCTGTAGACCTTGACTCACGGTCATCTGAAGATGTGGAATGTCTACGTTCAGCTGTCACAGACGCCTCCCCGTCTTCCACATCTTCCCCAGCAGTGGACCTCGACTCGTGCTCATCAGAGGATACGGAATCTCTTCGTTCAGCTGTCAAGGAGGGTTCTGCATCTTCTACCTCTTCCCCAGTGGTTGACCTTGACTCACGCTCGTCAGAAGACACGGAGGATCTGCGTTCTCTTGTCAAAGGCTGCTCCAGATCCTCTGCTTCTTCACCAGCGCTAGATCTTGACTCGTGCTCATCAGGGGAGGTGGAACGTCTCTCCACATCATCCATCTCTTCATCTAAGATAGATTTCTGGTCATGGCCCTCAGGGGACACTGATCGTCTATGTTCAGAAGTCAAAGAGGACTCCAGACCCTCTTCCTCCATGGGAGATTTCAGCTCATGACCTTCCTGATAGGAGGATGTGGAATATCTACGTTCAGATCTCAAAGAGGCCTCCAGATCCCCTGTTTCTTCACCAGGGCCTGATCTCACACTGTAGCCATCGGGAGACACAGAGCACCCATCTTCAGGCACTAAAGAAGGCAGTGCATGATCCATTTTTTCAACAGGGATGGATTTTAAGTCACTGTCATCAGGGGACATGGAGGCTCTATCATTCAGTGCCAAAGGTTCAAGACTGTCTACTTTTCCAACAGCAGCAAATCTCACCTCCTGCCCATCAGGAGATGCTCCATGTTCATTTTCAGGTGTTGGAGAAAGCTCCTGCACATCTGCTTTCTGAGGAGAGGGGAATCTCACCTCCTGGCTCTCGAAAAACAAATGGTCATGTTCAGATGTCAAAGCAGAATCCACCCCCTCTGCTTTCTCAGCATGTGTTCCTCTTGATTCATACTCCTCAGGGGACAGAGCGTGTTCATTTTCAGATGTCAGAGAAGGTTCCTTGGCATCTACTCTTTCAGCAGGGCTGGACTGCAGCTCCTGACCTTCGGGGGACATGGGACATTCACCCTCAGACAAAGACAACTCCTGCACCTCTGTTTTCTCAACAACTGCAGACTGCAACTCCCGGCTATCAGTGGATATTGAACTTTCACTTTCAGATGCTTCAGAGGGTTCCTCCAATTCTTTCTCAACAGGACTGGATGTCACATCCTGCCTCTCGGGGGACACCTCGTACTCGTTTTCAGACAGCAAAGAACACTCCTGTCCCTCTGGTTTTTCAGTGTAAGCATGGAGCAGCTCTTGCCCTTTGCAAGATGGGGTGTATTGGCTGTCTGGGATGAGTGCAGGCTCCTGCACTGCTGTGTTGTCAGCAAAGGCAGGCTGTAACCCGTGGTCTTGAGGGAAGATGGAATATTCAGTGCCAGGTGCCAGAGAAGGCTCCTGTGTCTCTTTTTCAGCAGGGCTGGCCATCAGCTCCTGGCCCTCAGCAGACACACCATATTCATTCTCAGGCAGCACAGAACAGTCCTGCACCTCTGGCTCCCCAGCCAAGGTGTGATGTTCAGAAGCCACAGCATAGTCACTGTCAGGTACCACAGCAGTCTCCTGCACCTCTGCCCTTTCAGGAGAGCTGGACCCCAACTCCTGGCCCACCCAGGACACGGTATATTCATTTTCAGACGCCACAACAGGCTCTTGAAGCTGTGTTGTTTCAGCAGAGGGCGAGTGCAGCTCCTGGTTCTCAATGGACACCAAACATCCATCCTCAGACACCTGGTAAAGCTTCCGCAGCTCTGTCTTTTCAGCAGGGGTTGATGTCAACTCTGGGCCATCGAGCCCTATTGTGTATTCATTTTCAGACACTTGAGAAGGCTCCTCTACCTCAGTTCTTTCAAAAGGAGTGGATGTCACCTCGTGACCATCAGAGGCCACAGAACATCTGCTTTCCAGCATCAGAGGGGGCTCCTGCACCTGTATTTCATCGTAGGCAGATCTCAGCTTGTAGCCATCAGGGGATGCAAGGACTTTCAATTCAGATGAATTCAGCACCTCCACTTTTTCAGCAGAGACGGGTCTCAATTCATGACTATCGGGCACCAGGAGAATCCCACCTTCTGATGCCACAGCAGTCACTGGGGGCTGTAGCTTTTCAGGTGTGCTCGCTGATTCACAACCATCAGCAGCCACAGAGAACCCACTTTCCAGGGAGACAGGAGCCTTCTGGATCTCCACCTTTTCAATTGCAGCAGATGTCAATTTATAGACTTCGGGGAACACAGAACACCTGAGCTCAGATGCCACTGACAGTTCTGCACCTTCTGTGTTCTCAAAGGAATTGTACTTTGCTTTGTGGCCATCGTGGTGCAAGGGGATCCCACTTTTAGCCATCACCAAAGACCCTGCACCATCCATTTTTCCAGCAGGCAGGTATGTGGACTCGTGCATTTCTGAAGATCCCGAGCAGCCAACCTCAAGGACTTGGGGAAGCGTCGGACCATCTAAACCTTTGTCAGCAGATGATCTGGACTCATGAACCTCAAAAGAAGACACTGAAACAAGGTCATCAGAGATCTCAACAGGACCACACACAGATGTGAGGGAAACATCTGGAGCCTTGACTTTTTCAACAGGTAAGTATCTCTGTTCATTTCCATCCGGTGACCTGAAGGAGTCATGTACAGATGACGGAAGCTCCTCTACTGCTGTAGCAAAGCTGGATCCTGACTCGTGTCCATCAAAAGACATGAAGTGTCCGCTGTCGGAAGCCAGAGAAGGTTCCTGGATCTGGTCCGACTCACAGCCATCAGGGATCGCAGGGTGGGTCACTTCAGCCCCCTGAGCTTCCACTGTTCCAGGGCTGGCAGCCAGCTGGGAAGGTTCATGTTCAGGTACTTGCAAAAAATGTGGAAGCTCTGTTTGTTCATCAGGGATGTGTTGTGATTCATGACCAGGTAAGTTGGAAAGCACACCTTCGGACAGCAGAGAAGACCCCTGAACTTCCTCTCTTCCAGAGGCTGAGGAGATAGTCTTGTACTCACTTACAAGTGCTGGAGGAAGCTCTGGACCTTCCACTTCTTTGAGAGAGGCAGTTCTGGACTCATTTTCATGGGATGCGGAGAGATGGAATTCTGCAACTGAAGAAGTTTCTAGATCACCCCTTTTTTCAACAGATGAGGATCTTGACTTGGATGTGGAGTATGGAAGTTCAGGTAGTGGTGAAGACTCTGGAACCGCTGATTTTTCTGCTGACCCATTTTCGGATGTCATAGAAAGCTCTGAATCCTGTGTTTTTTCCACAGACATGGATCTCAACTCTTGGTCATCTGACGTTTGGGAGGTATCAAATTTTGACATGGAAGAAGACTGCAGATCAGCTGTTTTTTCGACAGCTGAGGGGCTTTTCTCCAGACTATCTGAAGTTTGACATACGCCATATGATGGTGGCAGCTCTGGGCCATTTATTCCTTGATCAGACAGAGATACTGACATTGGACCATTAGAGGATTTGCCTTCACTTCCCACAGAAGGTTCAGGGACATCTTTTTCAAGATCTTTGGCTGACTCCTGAAGTTCAGAAGACTCTGCATTCTGGCTACTGGACTTTGCTGAGGGCAACTTATTCTCTCTTTTTTCTACAGATTTGGACCTTGACTTAACACTCTCAGAGGACTTGGAACGTTTCCGTTTGGATTTTTTGGAAGATTCCTTGCGCTTTTTTTCAACAGACCTAGACCTAGACTTGTAACGTTCAGAAGATTTTGAGCGGCGGCGCTTGGATTTTCGTGAGGACTCCTTCTTTTTTTCCACTGATTTGGATCTGGACTTGTAATGGTCAGAGGACTTGGAGCGCTGACGTTTAGACTTCCGTGACGATTGCTTTCGATCTCTTTTTTCTACTGACCTGGATCTGGACTTGTAACGGTCTGAGGACTTGGAGCGCTGACGTTTTGACCTCCGTACAGATGCCTTCCGACCTCTTTTCTCTACAGATCTTGACCTGGATTTTGAGCGGTCAGAGGAGCCAGATCGATGTCTGAACTTCCAGGAGTATTCTTTGCCCCCTCCCTTTTCTGAGGACCTGGATCTAGATTTCGAACGGTCAGAGGACCTGGAATGTCTGCGGCGGGATCTCCAGGAGGACAACCTCTTCTCCACCGACCGGGACTTAGACCTGTAGCGGTCAGAAGACCTCGAGCGTCTGCGTCCAGACCTCCGAGAGGACAGTCGCTTCTCCACTGACCTGGACTTGGATCTGTAGCGGTCAGAGGACCTGGAACGTCTGCGCCCGGAGCGTCGGGAGGACAGTCGCTTCTCCACGGATCTGGATTTGGATCTGTAGCGGTCAGAGGACCTGGAACGTCTGCGCCCAGATCTCCGAGAGGACAGTCTCTTCTCCACTGACCGGGACTTAGACCTGTAGCGGTCAGAGGACCTGGAACGTCTGCGCCCAGACCTTCGGGAGGACAGTCGCTTCTCCACGGACCTGGACTTGGATCTGTAGCGGTCGGAGGACCTGGAACGTCTGCGTCTGGACCTTCGGGACGACAGTCTCTTCTCCACAGACCTGGATTTCGACCTGTAGTGGTCTGATGACCTGGAACGTCTCCGCCTGGACCTCCCAGAGGACAATCTCTTTTCTGCTGATCTGGACTTAGACCTGTAACGGTCAGACGACCTGGAACGCCTGCGCCGGGACCTCCGGGAAGAAACCCTTCTCTCTCTCTTCTCCACAGATCGGGATCTGGATTTGGAATGCTTTTTTCTGGAAACCGAATAGTTTCTGCTCCTGGAACGGGCTCTTTTAGAGGTCAAACGTCTGGAAGTAGAGCGGGACCTTGATTTTTTCTTCCGCTTCCTAGACCTGGACTGAGACTTGGAGCGGCTCCTTTTCTGTTTCTTCGAATCATGTTTTTTCTCACTGCTCCGATGACTACTTTTCTCAATTACGTTCTCCAGTCTCATGAGAGTCTCCTTCATTCGTGCTGCCACATCAGGTTGCACATCAGATGTTTCTGAATCTCTTTTCTCCGAGTCCTCTTCTGGAGTTGTTTCTTTGACATCCTCAGCCTCTGGAATGACTTCCGACTGGGCTGCCTCTGCCACAAGTCCTGGAACTGCTTCTGCGTCACTCTCAGGCAGATGAGTCTCAGCAGCTGCTTCTAAATCTTTTGTCTCCGCCTCTGACCCCACGGCTGCTGCTGTATCTTTCAGCTCTACCTCAGCCTGAGGAGCTGTTTCCAAATCTTGTGTTTCTGCCACAGGAGTCACTGCTGAATCTTTCTCCTCTGCTGCATGTGAAGGACTAAAAACTGTTTCTGCTGAAGGCTCAGATGGTTGAGTCTGCTCTGCATCTTCCTTCTCAACGAGCATATGCTCCACTTGTTCACCCTGCACTCCTGCATATTGTACCTCCGCTGTCTCTACATGTTCCAGTGTCATTTCCAAACCTTGCCCTGGTCTTGGAATTGCTTCAGATGATGTCATTTCAGCTGCACCCCAGATTTCTGGAGTCTCTTCTGAACTCTTCCATTCGGCAGCAGGTTTTGCTTCTAGAACTACTTGCAGCTGTTCTGGCTTTTCAGCGTGCAAAGGTTCGGGGACAGCTGCCGAAGCACCAGCCGTGGGTACCTCAAACTCTTCAGCTGTCCCAGAACCTCTCACCTCTCCTGCTGCAGACTCATTCACACTCTCCAACCAACGCACTTCTCCAGCTTCTGATGCTGGCTCCAAGTATCCTGCTGTCCCCATTTCTGAAGGCTCAGTTATTTGTGTGCTGGTCCTCCCTGTTTCAGTCAGATATTCTATAGTAGGTGCCTGAGTTTTCACATCCGTCAATTCTGCCAGATTGTTTTCTTCCACTCCGGGCAAACACTCCAATACTGCTGCTGAATGACTCACAATTTGTTCCTGAACAGATTTGGAACTGGTTTCTAAAGCTTGCACAGGTTCTAGGATTGCTTCTGTGCTCCTTGCCTCTGCTCTGTTCGGACCTTCTGGAGTGAGTTCAGAACCCTTTGTGTCCCCCACCACCTCGGTTTGGGAGGTTCTTGTGTGTGTCACGACCTGAGTGTGTGAGATGATGGAACTCTCGGTTTGGTTTGCACGGAGAGGTTCTCTCTCTGCTGAGCTTTGCCAAGGCACCGCTCCTGCTGCTGCCTCTCTCACTGGTTCCACACTCTCATGCACCACCACGGGTGCAGGAGTCCTTTCTAAGGCAGCGAGTCCCGCACTTGCCACAGCCCCACAATGCACAGCTTCTTCTGAAGCTCCAACACCTTCAACGTGCAGAGATAGTGAAGCTGCTGCCAAAGCCACCGGCCTCAGGACTCCTCCTGAACCCTGCACATCTTCCTTCTGCACAGGCAGGGCAGGTGCCAAACCTCTCATATTCGATTCACCCTCAGGTCTTGATTCTCTCAGCAATGAAGCCCCTTCTGGATCTTTCACTTGTGGGCTTCTAAGCCCCTCTGCCATGTGGGCCTCAGGAGTTGTTCTCTGAAGGAAGGTCTGTACGACTGCTGTGGGTTCTGAAGGTGCTCTGAAACCTTTTGCCTCTGCAACCACATCCACCCCCGTCAGTCCTGCTGGAAGTGCAGATCCCTGGGCTGTGCCCACACTCCTCGTGTCCGTGAAGACTCCATGTTGCAGGAACACTGCTGATGCACCCAGCGCTGTTGTGGCATGTGGGGGACCTTCCACACTTTTGTTTTGCAGACTTTGATGAGCCGTAACACCCACAAGTTCCACAGTTGTTTCCAAAGGTTTCACATTTTCCATAGCTGGTGCAATATCCTTCACTTCTGTAACAGCTCCTGGTCCTGGGGGTGTTTTGGCACTTTTTATTTCCACCTGGGTCACAGGGGTGGCTGCAGATATTTTAAAAGGATGTTGGAAAGGTACATTTGCTTTCAAGATGCTCGAAGCCTCTCCAGGGAGAGTCACGCTGACATTCCCAGATAAAACTGAGGGCTGTAGGGCTGGCTCCAAAGCTCTGCTCACGCCACCCACCTCCAAAGATGTCCCCACACTTTGCACAGTTCCCATATGCAGAGATTTTTCAGTTGCTTCTGGAATTTTCACTTCTTGCCCAGCCACAGCCACGTGAGCTACTGTCACAGCACTTGGATCTGCCCAATTTGCAGATGTAGGAATTACTGTCCCACCACTTGCCAAGGACATGGATTCTGAAGTTGTTCCTAACTCTTGGGCTCCCCTCTGAGACACAGATTGCAGAGATGCTTCCGGGTAAGTCGACACCTCCATGGTCTCAGGCTCAAGAGCTGCATCCAAAGCTTTTACCTCCCCAGTGCCTTGAGATGTCAGAGTAACCTCTGAACCTCTTAGTGCTTCTACTGAATCATTCTGAACCTCAGCTTCACTGGCAATTCCAGATGGGATGCTTGACCAGGTATCATTTCCAGTATCAACAACACTGGCATTAATAGCTACAGGATAAATATTTTCGTGGGACTGCTGAATTTGTTCTTCACTAGTGCAAACTGTACTTTGAGCTATACTGGCATGTTCTGGGACACACGAGTGGCTGCTTTCGAAATTAAACGGAGGATTTGTTGCACACAAAGTCCCTTCTCCGCTTCCAAGGTTTTCTGCAGGTTGCTGAGCATCAATTACTGCATGAGAAACAAGTCCTAAAGCTTGAGGATCGAGCCCCTCGCTTGCTTTTGAGCACAGTTCTGGCTGCACGTGGCCAGCCAGGTTTGGGGCTCCAAGCCCTCCATGCTGTACATTCAACTGGGAGCCAGAGTTCTCCGGCAGCAAGTGAGGAGCCGGCGGCACATCCGCAGGTTCTCCGGGACGTGCACTCAACTTGGATTCCTTTGGCTGCTTTTTATGCTTTTTCTCTTTCTTCCTTTTCTTCTTCTTTTTCTTCTTCTTCTTGCTTTTGTGCTTCTTGTTCTTCTTTGCTTTTTTCCTAGGAATTTCATCTTCACCAGTAGAGCTCCTTTTTGTAGACTGAGTACTATTTTTCACAGTATTTGTGTCTACATCTAGAAAAAATCATATTTTCCTTGTAAACATTTTTAAGGCTGATTTAAAAATTCTTTTAAGCTAGTGGTGAAGTACATGGACAGAGGTACAAAACAACTAAACTTACAAACCCTGCCTGATCTACTGAGCTACCACACACAAAGAGCAGACATTACCTCTCCAGCTCTCTTCCCTTCCCCTCTGGAATCACTTACATACAACATATTCTTCTTTCAAAAAAACTACATAAATCCTCTTGCTCAACAACACAGTTCCAGTGGGAAAATGGCTCTTTCCAACAAGTATCACAGAATCACAAAATGGGTTGGGGAAATGTCTTGGGGTGACTTTATGATTATCCCATATTCATCTCCTCTATGCCAGAAAAAAAAAAAATGAATCTTGTGCTTTTAAAAACTGAGCCCCAAGAGCCGAGAAAAAAAAACTAGCTAGAGAAATCTTTTCAAAGCAATTCTATTGTCTCGAGGTCAATTTTTGCTATGTTGCTGTCCAGTTTTGGTTTTGTTTTACCTTAAACCTCATCCTGTTCCACCCCCTGCCATGGGCAGGGACACCTTCCACCATCCCAGGTGGCTCCAACCTGGCCTTGGACACTTCCAGGGATCCAGGGGCAGCCACAGCTTCTCTGGGCACCCTGGGCCAGGGCCTCCCCAACCTCACAGCCAAGAATTCCTTCTCAATATCCCATCTAATCCTGTCAGTGGGGAACCATTCCCTCTAAAACAGGAAGAAAGGACAACCCTGGGAACTACTGCCCTTTCAGCCTCACCTCTGCCTGGGAAGGTAATGGAACAGATCCTCCCAAAAGCTCTGCTAGAGCACGTGGAACACAGGGAGGTGATTTGGGACAGCCAGCACAGCTTCACTAAGGGAATATCCTGTCTGACCAACTCTGGGGCCTTCTCTGATGGAATAACTGCATCACGGATATGGGAAGAGCTACAACTGTCATTTATCCGGACTTGTGTAAAGCCCTTGACAAGGTCCCCCACAACACCCTTCTACCCAAACTGGAGAGTAATGGATTTGGCAGGTGGACTGTCTGGGGCACTAGGAATTACTTGGATGGTCACATGTAGAGGGGCCAATGGCTCAGAGTCCCAATGGCCATCAGTCCCCCAGGGTCCATACTGGGACCAGTGGGATTTAATCTCTTCATCAGTGACACAGAGGGACCCAGGGCACCCTCAGCAGGACGGCAGGTGACACCAAGCTGAGGGTGCAGGTGACACTCCTGAGGGACAGGGCCATCCGCAGGGACCTGCACAAGCTCCAGAAGTGGCCCA
>WEIV01014489.1:1027-26178 GCA_013390005.1 Calyptomena viridis | reverse complement strand
ACAGGAGAGGCCCTGCCAGAGGGAACCCTCCTGTTCCCTGGAGTTTGCCTCGGGGTTGTTCTCTCCAAGGAAAGCCAGAGCTGGAAGTTCTTTCCTTGTCTCATTGCTCAGAGCCTTTCCTTCCATGGAATGTCCAGAGCTCCTTGGACAGAGCTCTTGGTCCTGTTCAGCTCCAACCTCTGCCCCAGTGTGTTCATGCAGACAGTGCATCTGAAGGGCTTTGGCCTGGATTCTCCAGGAATTATTGCCTGGAAAGGTTGTGGATATCCCTATTCCTGGCCAGGCTGGACAGGGCTTGGAGCCCCCTGGGCCAGTGGAAGGTGTCCCTGCCCATGGGGTGGCACTGGATGGGCTTTAAGGTCCCTCCCACCCCAAACCAGTCTGGAATTCTTTGATTCTTCAGGTTGCAAATCCCAGCCTGCTCCACACTGGAGTTTTTCCTCTATCCCAAACTTGTGTATAACTGGGAGCAGTTTCCAATGTGACTAAATCAAACCCAGGATGGGTTTCCTTGCAGGTTCCTGCTGTGCTCTGGGGGGGTTCAGTCTCAGACATTAACTGTGTGTCTTATCTGATGAAGTTCTCCAGCTTTTCGTGGTCTGGGAAGCTCTTCCTTTCCTCCCCTGCCCCTAATTCCAGCAGTTTTCCTTGTGTCCTGGTGTCCCACAGGTCCATGGCTGAGCGGGTGCTGGTGATCGGCAGCGGGGGCAGAGAACACGCCCTGGCCTGGAAGTTGGCCCAGTCCCCCCACGTCAAACATGTGTTTGTGGCTCCAGGAAATGCAGGAACAGCTGACAATGGAAAAATTTCCAATTCAGGTAAAACTAAAGTAAAAGATCCCATTTTTAAATGTGATAACTCAACCAGTACGTTGTTGTCCTTGAGCTGAAATCACAGCTGGGAATGGGAAAGGATTATTATTATTATCATCAGTATCATTGTCATCAACATTATCATTTTTGAAGGTCTTGGGCATGTTAAATAGATTTTAGATGCATTTAAGAAGACAAAAAATGTCTGGGCAAAGCCTTGAGTAACTTGTATGATTCATTTTGTATGATCTCAGTTGGTATCTAATTCTTTAGGTTTGGGGTTGGAGGATTCAGCCAAATCTGCTCCTCTGGGAATCCAGAGGAATTGGAATAGTTGCTGTGGAATTCACTCCTGTGTTCTCAGAAGTGTGTTGAAGCCCTTTGATCCCCACAACCTGTGACAGGAATACTTTGTCACAATGGAAAAAATGAATTCCTTTGTCTTAGTGACCTTAAAAAATTCAGGTTATTCTCAAATACTTCTCTCTGCTACTGACTGCTTGTTTGGGCTCTGGGCTTAATACAATGAGCTCTGTAATTGAAACTTTTCATAGTCATTAGTTTGGAGAAATCAAGCTCAAGATGTTTCAAATTGAGCATCCAAAATTAGGAGCTGCATTTCCCCAAAAAATTCTGGAGGAATAACTCAGAGATTCCTGTGTCCTTTATATACCAGATCCTGAATTAGGGCTTTAAACAACCCAAAATTTATATTTTCCCTTCAGAACATGTGATAACATATGGAATTCAAGTTAACCCAGGATGCATGGATCACACACATCCATTTTCTGCATTCCTCTCTGGGTGGGAGCAGCTTTTTTTGTTGCTGTCTTATGTGGAAACACGAATCCTGTCAGGTTCTTGTGCAGCAGGTGAATTTTGTATGGAATTCCATTGGAATGCTTCATTTGGAAAGGACTTTGTCCTGAATTTCCTTGACCTGTCACAGGGTCATAAGTGGTTTTTTGCTGTGTTTGCCCTGGGAAGGGAGAGCCCAGGCAAGAGCCTGACAGGAGCAGAAAGTCAAACCAAAACCTTTACCTGGTGCTAAATGGAGTCAGTGCCAGTCTGCCTGGCCTGTGGAATGGGAATTCCAGCATTTTTTTGCAAGCTGTGTCTTTTTAAAATCACCAGGCTTTTCTCTCACCTTTTAATCCCATAAAAAAGTTGTACCAACAGTGGAGGAGGGTTGAGTTCAAGCCAGGTCCATAAAATCCCCCAAATGTAGGAAAATCCTTTAATCCCAGGCTATGGGAGCACCTGAACTTTGGGAGAGAAATCTTCAGCCAGCCAGGAAGAATCTAGAATTTGTGGAGAGTTGGACTTCTTTGAATTTTTAAGGAAAAAATTTGTCTCACCTGCTCAGGAATCCCAGTCCTGTCACTGGGGTGTGGATTTTAATCAGGGCAGAAAATGGGAATCAGCTCCACAGAAGCACATGAGCCCTGTTACCTGGTGTGGGCATCCATGGCTGGGAAATCCTGCCCTGGGTTGGGGGATTTTGGGGTGTAACCAAGCCTTGGCTCTGGAAGTTCATCCTCCCTTGGTGGCTCATGAAATTGCCTTTAATTAACATTGTAATCTGGGCCTTGGGTGGTTTCTGAAACAGAAAAAAGTGAGTTTAAAATTATAAATAGCCTTCAGTCTTTCAAACCTTGCCTGAATCCAAGTCAAAGAAAATCTGGCATAGTTATTATGAACCCAGAATCATTTCTGACAATAAAGGGGTTTAGGTTGAGGGACTAAATATGGGTTTATATTCAATTTAGGTTGAATTCTCAGGGCAGTTTTGGTGCCAGAAACACCCAGATGTGTGTCTGTGATTGGGCTTCACCATCCTGACACCTCCTTCTGTCACATTTGCCCTCCCACTGTGACTTTATTCTTATTTTGGGGTTCTAGCTTTGAAAACCTTGGTGCAAGGTCCTTGTGTCTGGTGCCACAGGAATGTTTAGCTGTTGTTCCAAGCAGTGAAACAGCCACACAAAGGTCCCCTTTCACTCAACATCCCGAGGAAAATGATGTCTGGGAGGGAAGCTAAAATAACAACAGGATTTGTTCCTTGCTGGTTGTTGGTGGGACATTTCCACACTCACTGCTCGTGTCAGTCCTGCAGGACAAGTGGGGGTCAATTCCAGCCTCTTTCCTTTCCCTGCTTGGAGGGACAGGACACAGGGAATGGCTTCCCACTGCCAGAGGGCAGAGAGAGATGGGAGATTGGGAAGGAATTGTTGGCTGGGAGGGTGGGGAGGGGCTGGGAGAGAATTCCCAGAGAAGCTGTGGCTGCCCCTGGATCCCTGGAAGTGTCCAAGGCCGGGTTGGATCCCCCTGGGCCAGTGGAAGGTGTCCCTGCCCATGGCAGGGGTGGCACTGGGTGGGCTTTAAGGTCCCTTCCATCCCAAACCACCCTGTGATTCCATGCAGTTTCATACAGGATGGCAGGAGCACAGTGGGCACTGACACAAAATCCTCTCCTTTCTCTCCCATCACTTCCCAGACTGGCTGGAGGTCCCCATCAGCTCCCAGTGTGTTTGCCAGTGTCCTGCCACATCCCAAGGGAAAGGAGGACAGGGAATGGCCTTCAGCTGCCCCAGGGCAGCTCAGCTTGGAGATGAGCAACAAGTTTTCCTGCCAGAGTGGTCAGGCCTTGGCAGAAGTGTCCCAGGGAGGTGGTGGAGTCCCAGGGGCTGCAAGTGTCCCAGAGGTGTCTGCATGTGGCCCTTGGGGACACGGATTAGGGGGGATCCTGGTGGTGCCACTGGATGATCCCGAAGGCCTCTTCCAACCCTGATGATTCTGGGATTCTGTGCTCCCTTTGCCACCCTCGTGCCCTGTTGTGTTGTCTCCTCCCTGCACAACCAGCCAATCCATGGGGATTGACCCCTTTTTTGGCTCTCCAGGTCCATCCTCTGAGACCTTGGCTGTATTTATTCCTGATAAAAGCAGTGGAATTGCGTGGCCTTTGCGTAACTCTTTTATCTCAGACCTGCCATGATTGTCTTTGGCACAAGCCCTTCCTTCTGTTTGCACAGTCTGGGGCTCTCCAGGTGTCATAGGAAAGGTTTGTTTAGGGAAAGATAACGTTGGAAAAGCCTGAGCCCACATACCCTTGTCCATCCTGACAGCACTGGTCCTTCTTAATTAAGTTCAGCTTAATGTAAAAAACCCCAAGTTGTGATTCCCCTTTGTTTCAGTGGGGTCAGTTCAGAGCAGCAGTTTTTAGCTGGCACTACAGAAAGAAGGAAAAAAAGAAAATAGATGAGTTAGAATTCCAGCATCAGCCTTTTGTTTCCTCTCCCACACCCTCCTGGCATGAGGATCAAAGGATCAGGGAATGGTTTGGGTTGGGAGGAACCTTAAATCCCATCCAGTGCCACCCCTGCCATGGGCAGGGACACCTTCCACTGGCCCAGGGGGCTCCAACCTGGCCTTGGATCCATAAAGGTCCGTGGTGACCCTGCTCTGAGAGGGGACTGGGGGAAAAGAAAACCCTTTTTTTTCCCTCTGAGTTATTTTTTACTTGAATCCTTTGGCTGGGGGTATGTTTGGGGCCTCACTCTTCCAGACTCACAGTCCAGGTGAGACTGGTGATGTCCTGGGATAAATCAGCCAGTCCTGGATGAAATCCTTCCCCTTTGTGTCCCCACAGCTGCCCCAGTCAGTGACCACCCTGCCCTCGCCCAGTTCTGCAGAGACCAAGACATCAGGCTGGTGGTGGTTGGTCCAGAGGTGCCTCTTGCTGCTGGTAAGAGAAACGAGTTAAAAATCACAGCATTTGGGGAGAAAGGGGAATTTTAGTCCTCATGTGTCACCACTCTGCAGTGTCTGGGTGTCTCCAGGTGCAAACAGATCCTCTGGGGAAGTTTCCCTGAAATTCAGGGTTGTGCTGGGGGGGGAAGTGTATTTCTGAAGGATATTGAGTGAGCAATAAAATCAGTTTTGGTTTTTCTATGGAGTTTTCATGATTTGAAATAATTAGAATTTGAGTCTTGGTAATAAAAATTATAAACGTGGTGATAGTTTTCCTGTTTAAACCTTTTACCTGTTCTATCCTTGGCATCTTCACAAAAGACCATTGTTGGCTTTTGAGCTAAAAGTTATAATAAACCAAGTTGGGATTGTCCCCTCTTACCAAATCCTCTGAGCCTCACGTGTTACAGGATGACCTGCTCCTGATTCCAGTAGGGAATCCAGCTGGGAAAACAGGCCCTGCAGGGATATTTATGACTTAGTATTCCCGACATCCTTGCTCCAAGGAATCAGTGCACCTGTAGACTTGGCCTGCCTGGCTCCCATAAATCCTGTGGTGATTTATAACGTGTTTTTGTGCTCTGTAGGGATTGTGGATGACTTGACAGCAGCTGGGATAAGGTGTTTTGGCCCCACAGCAAAGGCAGCTCAGCTGGAGTCCAGCAAGAGCTTTTCCAAAGCCTTCTTGGATCGTCATGAGATTCCCACTGCGAGGTGGAAAGCTTTCACTGACCCCCAGGCAGCCTGCAGCTTCATTAACAGGTACAATCCTGGCATTCTGGGCAGATTCCTGTTTACACATGTCCAAAAACGTGTCAATACCTTCGTGATAGAACATCTGGAAAGGTTTGAAAGGATCACCAACCACTGTCAAACTGCAGCAAGTGAGAAAAATGCTCTAAAGTGAAATGAAAGTTCAATATTCACTTTACAGGAGAATGTAGGACAAGCTTTTATTTCTTTTCAACTCCTGCTGTGGAAACTCATGAGCAGTCTGAGAACCATCTGTTCTGACTTCTTGGCCCTTTTCTCCATGAATATAATTGGAGACTTACTCAGGAGCTGCTGCTCATCAGGAAACAGCCCAGGTGACCCCAGGTGACACAGGAGTAGGTTGTGAAGTCAAAGCAGGAATGAACACTCCTGAAATTCAGGGGTGGGGGAAAGAAGCACAAACCCTTCACAGGCAGAGCGTGGCAGGAGAAGCCAGCTTTGATTTGGGAGTTATTCAATGAGGTTGCTATGAAAACCTGTGAGTATTTTGATCTTTCAGCTCCTGCAATGTTCCAAACGCCTCACAATGTCTTTCTTTGGTGTCTGTCCTCTGCCTTTGCAGTGCCAACTTCCCAGCTCTGGTGGTAAAAGCCAGTGGCCTGGCAGCTGGCAAAGGAGTCATCGTGGCCTCAAGCAAGGCAGAGGCCTGCAAGGCTGTCACTGAAATCATGCAGGTGAGCAGGGCTGTGACACACACCAGGCTGGGAACCAGCCCAGAGCCTCAAGGATATTCCCTATTCCCACAGAACAGGAGGTTGGCTGTAACACATCAAATCTTTTACCCATTATTTGAGCAGCTATGAAGCTCTGTCGTATTTATTGTGTAAGAAAGAACTCCTGGAGGCTCAAATAAATCCATTCTTCATGAAAACCCACCCTTATTTCACTGTTTTATACATGTATTGCCTTTTTTTATCCTACCATTTGGGACTGCTGCAATCAGACAGGGCAGGAACAGGAGCTCTGGGATAGAGGAGGAGCTTTACAAGCACCATCAGCCTTAGGACTTGTCACACAGCACTTAAATGCAGTAAAATCCTACTGGGATTATTCCAGGTGAAGGGTATGTTGGAGAAGGATATTCCCTGAATGTGTTTGGAGCATCAAAATTAGAAGTGAGGCAAAATGAAGTGATTTTATCAGTGAGCAACACAGAGCTGAGGCTCCCAGGTCAAGCACAGCATCCTAAAATTCCATGGAGCTCTGCTGATCCATAGGGGATGTGTTTCAAGGGTCACATTCTGGGGTCTGCAGTCACATTTTGGGGGGTGAATGACTATGGGACAATAAATGTGTTCACATGTGGCCCAAAGTCTTTTACAAAGCCACAGACCCCCAGATTACCTTGTCAGGGTGGGCTGGTTGTTCTCATTTCTTAATTACCCAGAAATACCAAATAAAAGTGCAGATTGGAGCCCTGACAGTCACTGACTATTGGTCTCAATGTCAGGGGGGCAAACTCCAGGAATTGCTCATAAAAATCCTCTGCCACTTAAAAACCCATTAACAAAACCTGCATTTATTGAAGAATAAACAGAGAGAGGAGCAAGGATTTTCCCCCTGGGGGAATGGATTCACAGACTCAAACCTGTGCTGTGCTTTTTGCTGCATTAAAAATAATTATTTCTCATTGCCTTTCCAGTATTTTAAAATAATAGAATTAAAGAGCTTTTGTTTTCCTGTAGGATAAGAGTTTTGGCACAGCTGGGGAAACTGTTGTTGTTGAAGAACTTCTTGAAGGAGAAGAAATTTCTGTAAGTGCATCCCACTGTCCCACTCTGATCCCACCTAAACTGTTCATTTATATAGGATATTGTATGTAGGATACACTATGTAAGCATCCCCACCTGCAAAGTGGGGGATGTTACTATTTAAATTAAAACTGGCTACCTGCCATAGATAAAACTGTATTAAATACAGCTATGTTAGGAACCAAACTCCCTATTGAAATAAATCACATGAAATAAGAATAACTCCATGTTGCCCCATGGAAAAAACCCAAGCCTTGTTCTGAGTGTTTTGACACTGTTGCCATTTCCTTCATGTGAAACTGGTTCAGCTCCTTCCTTTAAAAACCAGAACTGATGGAACTGGCAGAGTGGGAAGGAGGGAAGGAAAATGGGAACCCAGGGCTGGAGGTGATGGAACAGCTTGACACCTGCAGCACACAAAGAACAGCCAAGTACCAGCTCAGGTTCCCAGCTCCTGGGGCTGGAATTGTGCTGGAGTTGGGAACATTCCTTGTGGAATTCCCCTAAATCAGCCCCAACTTGCCAGTCTCTGGTTTCCTGCCTGACAGGGAGAAACTTGTGTGCAGATGTTGGTCCTGTTTGTTCCTTCCTGCTTGGCTTGGCCATTTGCAGAACTCAGGAGTTGTCCAGGTCTTCATTCTCTGGTGGGAAGTATGTCCTGCTCTAAAATAGTCCTTGGAATGCCAAGCACACTTATTGTCCTACAACACAATGAGACAAAATCCAGTTAAAACTGTTTTTTTTCCTGTGCTGGCTGACAATGAAGAAAATGCACTGCTTGCCTTGCCCAGTAAAATAACCCACCCTCCACAAATGGCTCGTTTTTAATATATTAATATTTTGGTTTTATTTGGATTACCAGAATGCTGAAAAGCTTGTTTTATAATTAGCATTATAAAATGGGTTTGAGTGCAGTTCACATTAACCCAGACAATGAACAACATTCTCCAGCTTCAGTGAACATCACCCAGCTGCAGAAGATGCCAGCAGGCTTATTATGAAGATAGTGAGAATAAAAACAAGTGCTTCATTAATTTATAAATAATTCACGAGTAAATAGCTTTATCCCTTAGGAAAAGGAAGCCTGGAGAGGACTGTAATGCCTTCCTTCAGGGAAGGGAAGGAGTTTCCATCCTGCACTACTCTAATTTTATTTTTTTTTTAACCTTGTGAATATTTCTTTTCAGTGCAAGTGCTGAGGGCACGATTTTTTATATATTTTATTAAAGGTACCTCCTGTAGGAAGGTCACCCAAAATGAGATAATACTCAAAAATATTCAGAATATCCTGGCATTTTGTGTTTGCCCCTGAGTGTGAAGGAATTCCCTCACCCCCTTGTTTTGCAGTGTCTGTGTTTCACCGACGGCGTCACCGTCGCTCCGATGCCTCCGGCCCAGGACCACAAGAGGCTCCTGGATGGGGATGAGGGGCCCAACACAGGAGGGATGGGAGCCTATTGCCCAGCTCCTCAGGTGAAAAGGGGTTCAGAAGGAAGGGAGAAGTGGGTTCTCAAGGAAGGGACAAACACCTGGAGGAGGAGGTGCTTCAGTGCAGCTGTATTGGGTGTTCAGTTCCACCGGGGTGGACAGGAGGGAATTGGCCCCTGTGGATGGAAATGGTGCCTAAAACAGACATGGCCAAGTAAAAGCCATAACTGAACAAATCTCCCTAAAGAGGAGGATGTTTCTACTGAATTACTGTCAGTTGTAAAGGTGGGAGTGTTATTTCTGCTCATCATTAGAACCAAGTGCTTCCAACCCACATTTTAGCCTGGGCCAAATGAAGCTGCTGCTGAATTTCTGCTGGGAGTTAAGGTAGTTTGGGGTCTGTTTGACAAGGAACTTGTATTTGCAAAAACAGAGGGAAGAAATTACTAGTTTTGCACTGGATGAAACATCTTGGAGTGGGCAAGAGACCATCCAGGAATTCTGCTCAGCTCTTAAAAACACAAAATCATCCCCTGCCTTTTCACAAACACTGCTTTAAATCCTGTTTTATTAGATTTCTAAAGATCTACTGCAGAAAATAAGAGAGACTGTTCTTCAGAAGACTGTTGATGGCATGAGGAAAGAAGGTGTTCCCTATTGTGGTAGGTACAGAAGTTTGGGATTTTTATCATAAAGACCTTTTGTTTTGCTTTTTTTCTCTTTATAGGCTTAACTCACCCTGGGAGATAACTTTGATTTATTTGGATTTGGTATCAGTGGCTTCATTTAGAGCCCCTGGAAATCAACAGATGTCATTTGATTGTTGGGGGACAATTGTCAAGTGAGCAGGAGCAGTTTGAAAATAACCTGTAACCACAACTCCTTCTGCTGATTTATTTTTAAATAAATCTCCTTTTAATCCTTGCTAACAGATTCAAAACAAAGGAGCAGTTGCTGAGAGTGTTTTTCACCCCATGTTTTGTTCCAGGTGTGCTTTATGCTGGATTAATGCTCACCAAAGAGGGGCCTAAAGTTCTGGAGTTTAACTGCAGATTTGGTGACCCAGAGTGTCAGGTGGGTTATTGTGTGAGTAGATACACAGGGGAGAAAAATCTGTGTCCATCTGCCACTGTTGGTAACCAGCTTTGGGGAGAATAATTAGCTAATTGCACTCAGATTGAAAAGATTGGGGTTGTTTGTTCAAGGCAGAAGGTCTGTTAGGAAACTGGAACATTCCTGAGGAGGTTTCAGCAGGCTGGACTCAAAGCTGGGCTTTCCAAGGGCCAGCTTGAGTGGAACTCAGCACTTCCCTGTCTTTTTTGGAATTTTTAAAAATTTATTAAAGAAGCCAACAATTCTTTGACCCACTCCCTGTTGGAAAGTGGGAAAACCCCCTCAAATTTCTCTTCTCCAAAACAAATAGGACTCTTTGTTCTGAACCTTCCCCCCTCCAGGTGTAACAATCCTTCTGCTTCAGGGTATTTTTAAAACAGATTATGCCCAGTTTGTGTAAAATACAACATGTGGACACATTTAGTGTTACTTTGACAGCTGCATTAATGTCTTTTTAAAGGTCAGGGAGGCCAGTGGAGCCACACTTGGGCTGATTTGCTGCTGTGTGTGTTTGCAGGTGATTCTGCCCCTGCTCAAGAGTGATTTGTATGAGGTGATACAGGCAGTTCTGAACCAAAGGCTCTGCAGCTCCCTGCCAGCTTGGTTGGAGGACAGTGCAGCTGTGACTGTGGTCATGGCCAGCCAGGGCTATCCAGGGCCTTATCCCAAGGGTTTGGAAATCACAGGTCAGTGGAGCAGGACAAACCACCCATTCTCTCAAGCTCTGTTCTCTCTTTCCCTGGAGGAAGGTGAATCCCTGAATTTTCACCCACCTCTGCTTATTTTGTTGTATTTTCCATTCTCCCCATTTATGTAGTGTGGGTGCAGTGTTGGTGTTTAACATTGGCTGCAGCCCAGGGGTTCTGGTCACCCTTCCTTACAGCATGTTTGTGCTGATGTTTGTGCTCCAGGTGTCCCTGGGGCACAGAACCCGCTGCAATCCCACGTTGGGTGAGGTGTGTCACCTCAGTCCCTCCTGCTGTGTCTCTGGACACACAGGTAGACTTTCCCCACATTTATTCCCCTTTCCCAGCATGATCCCACTGTGGTTCCCAGGCACCGAGTGCTGACTCTGCACTCCCCCGGAACGTTCTAACTCACGGATTTTCCTGCCTCTTGTCTCCTCAAATCCCACTGCCAGGGCTTTCCCAGGCCCAGCAGCTGGGGCTGCAGGTGTTCCACGCTGGCACAGCCCTGAGGGATGGCACAGTGGTGACCAGTGGGGGCAGAGTGCTGGCAGTCACTGCCACCGGGGGGGACCTGCCCGCGGCGCTGCAGGCGGCCACCGCCGGCGTGGCCTCCATCCACTTCCAGGGGGCCACTTACAGGAAGGACATTGCTTCCCGAGCCCTGGCTTTCCTCAGGCAATCCAGGTAGATATTCCAAATGCTTGGAATGAAAACATCCCTAACCCACCTTTGTTGATACCCCGTGTAACACCGTCCTTGTACTCAACCCCAGCTGAGGAGGAACAGGCTTCTCATCCAGGTTCTTGTTCCCAAATGTGAGTTAAACTCCAGTGGCAAGCACACAGGAATCACTTGGGCTGTTTCTGGCTCTTAGAGGGTTTTTAGGGAAGGGGAATTTCTGCCTCTTGGATTTTTAATGACAGCTTTTGCTCTGGGTTTGTATTGTCCCCAACTCTAATAACATTAATATTGGTATTAAGGTTAATATCAGGGAATGTGGGCACGGCCCCAAGGCTGCCAGAGCTCCACAAGTGTTTGGATAACATTCTTAGGAACATGGTGGGATTGATGGGGTGTCCTGTGCAGGGCCAGGGCTTGGACTGGATGGTCCTTGGGGATCCCTTCCCACTCGGGATATTCCATGATTTTATACATGAACAAAGTTTGAGCTGATTTGTGGATTCTTTTAGAGCTTTTAGAATTTTTTTTTAAATTCTCTTGAAAGCCCTGCCTTGTTGGGATACACATTTTACTGGAATAGGTGGCCAACAACATGATAGGATTCATCCCTCCTTTGGATTGTTACTGCTCTCCTTTCACAGTGTGTAGTTTTATCAGCTGGAGATCACCTGGGAGTGGGGTTTTCTTTATAGCAGGGAATCCTGTTGTCTCTCTGATGTGACTGAAAACTTCTTGCAGGTTTTTAGCCTCATTTTTCCCTCCTATGAAGCAGCTCAGCCTGTGTCCAACTCACTCCAAACATCCCTTTGGATAATGGGTTGCTTTGCAGTGTGGGCAGCACAGGAGTTCCTTTGCTGCTCCCAGAGTGTCCTGACTAGGATTTTGTACCCTGATGACCAATAAACTTCCTGACTGAAAAGGGTGTTGGTATTTAGTCTCCTTTCTCTCCCAGGTGCTCTGCATCCCAGCAGGAATGTGTGGGAACGTGGAGTGGGATGTGTGTGGTGCTAGAACAGAATGAGGTCAGTGTGTGAGGCAGGAGGAGGCTCGTGGGCTGCAGCCAGCACATTTCCTGCCTGGAATGCCGGGCTGGGAGGATCCCTGGCTTCCCAGGGAGACTCCTGGGAGCTGGTCCCAGTGAGTGCCTGTTCCAGAGGCCTGGGCTGTGCCCCACGTGCTGCTCCTGAGGCACAACCATCAGGAATTGTCAGTCCCACATTCCCGGGCTGGCTGGGGTTGGGAGGGACCTGCAGGATCACCCGGTGCCACCCCCTGCATGGGCAGGGACACCTCCCACTGTCCCACGTTGGACTCTGTTCCCACAGGGAAGGAAGGGGGAAAGTTGGCTCTGGAAAGCTGGAGCCTCACCTCCCTTTGGATGAAGCCAGGATTCAATCCTAAGGCGTTTCACTTCAGGGAAACAGCCAGGATATTTACTTAATATTGCAGAAGATTTAGAGAATTAAAGACTCATTTAAAGAATCAAAGTAGATACCAAAAAACAAAACAAACAAAAAAAAATTAAAATACTTCTAAAACCAAAGTGAAAATCTGGTGAATATTCATCCTGGAAGGGCCTGACTTTGGTCTCTAGTTGTTGCAGGCCAACATTTCCTTGAGTCTCACTCACAGCCTGAGCAGCTGCTTGTGATAATTATTTTTTCCTTGCCAGTTGTTGGGCAGGAATGTGCTGTGAATTGGAGTTTCCCTGGTAGCACCTCTCTTGGGCCACTTATTCTGGGATTTTAATCTGTCTTGGTCAGTGCCAGATATTCCAGCAAACAGAAACAATGACCTAAACACTAAAAAAAAAATTCCACATCTTAAAATCGATTTAATAGAGCATAAAATTATTTAAGCCATTTTATGCAATTTTAGGCCTTTGTGTCTGTCTTTTACTGCTTTGCAATATTTAGTAAATTCTTCATCTGGTTCCTGTAATGGGGTTTGGGGATTAACTGTATTTTTTTTGTGCAGCTGAGTTGATTTTAAATGAGTTTCAGTTGTTTGGTTGTTTTTGTCCTTGTTAATCAACAGTGTGTTTCAGCCTTAGAGTTTAAACTTCAGACTGAATCCCATCACTGAGAGAGGTGGGGCTGGGACTAAAATAAGGCTGAGCCTAAAATGGGGCTGGGCCTGGTTCATGGCACTGACAGGATGGGAATAACAACTGCTGGAGTGCAGGGAAATGTGTTTGGTGGGAATGAAAAGGCATTAAAATCACTGTCTCCAGAAGGGAAAGGTCCTGCTGGAAACAGGGGATGGTGCTTCCTGAGGGTTGTGGGGACACAGTGACCCAAACACCACTTTGCACCAGGGTGTTTGTGCATAAACCCCACCTGGAGCTTCCAGCCAGTCCTTTCTACATCCCTAAAATCCACCTTGGCAACCTGGGTCTTTGTAAAGTCAATTTAAAATCTGTTCTTCACTGGGAAGTGAGAAGGGCTGGATTTGTGGTGGGATCATCCCGGAGACAAGGAGAGAACACCTTTGGGTGCAGCTCTAAAACTGGGAGCACTGAGGTGCTTGGTTGATTTGTGCCTGTTTTCCCTTGTGTTGGGGATTGTTGTTGGTTTTCCCTTGGGATTTCACTGTAGGATCCTGAATTTTGGAATATTCAGGTCCTTTGGTGCAATAATCCCCATCCCCAGGTCAGGCTCCAAACAGCCAAAAGATTAAACTTTGAGCTGCTGGACGTGCCTGAAGGGAGCACCCAGAAATCATTTTACAGCACCCAAGGCCCTGTCCAGGTGGGAGCACAGCAGGATTTGGGATGGCTGATCCCTGGGGATGGAAAGCAGTGGCTGTGGTTGGAAAGCAGGGGTTTGTGCAGCAGCAATCAGTTGCCATCACACTTTTCCCACTTTTCCAGAGGCCTGACCTACAAGAACAGTGGGGTGGACATTGCAGCAGGGAACACTTTGGTGCAGAAAATCAAGCCCTTGGCTGCAGCCACGTCAAGGCCAGGTAAGACATGGACCTTCTGCCCCTGGTCCCTGGGAATGGCCTTTATCCTCTGATCTGGATAAAATCCCCCTATTTATGTGTTCTGTGTGTTTCTAGAGCACACAGGAAATACCTGTGGGGAGCAGAGGCCTCTGATTTCCTAAAAAAACCCAGATTTTCTTCCCCAAGTGACTCCAAACTCCATCTCCTGGATGCCAGGGGAGTTGGAGAGCACAGGATAAATGGAAGCAAAGCTCCCACCGTGTGCTGCTGGGTTGGATTACATGGATTATTAAGTTCTTGCACAGTGAAACATAAAATTTTGGGGGATGAATGTGCAGAAAGGTTACAAAATGTAGAATTCCTGAAGTAGATGTGGAAGACACATCCTTTGCTTGGTTCAACCAGCATTGATTCATCCTCTTTTTGTTGGGATTCAGGCACATCCTGCAGATCCTGGTAATTCTTTGGATAGATTTCAAATACCTTTTGTTTAGGAAATAACCCTTTTACTTCAAATTAGCTGAGAATCTTCTAGTAAAGTCAGATACACAGAGAGAAAAATTGAGATACACACACCAGTACAACCTGTTACCACAATTCCTCCTCTATTTAAAAAAAAAAATCTCTCAGTGCAAAGGTGAAATATGTCAGGCACAGCAATTACTGACTGTTCCATCACCAAGTCTGGGGGGTTCAGGCTCAGGTTAATGATAAATTAAAAAGTCAGAGCCAGCCTAAGCAGATTAGGACTCCTGTGTCTCTGTGAAGAGGCTCTAAATGCCACAGCCAAGTTTCCTGGTCACAGAACAAAGCCATGTGCACAAACCTTGGGAGAGAATTTGTGTTGGAGACACTGGAGAAGCCCCTGGAAGTAAAAGTGGGCTGTTTTCTCCTCTTCCTGACAGGCTGCAATGCAGAACTCGGGGGCTTTGCTGGGCTCTTTGATCTGAAAGCAGCTGGTTACAGAGATCCCATCCTGGTGTCTGGAACTGATGGGGTTGGCACAAAACTCAAGGTGAGCTGAAAATCCACGTCAGGGAAGGAAGGAGAGCACAGGAGGGAAAATGTTCTAACAGAAAAATCAGTTGTCTGGTAAAAATACCTGCTTGTGTTTCTAAAGATGGGATGAAAACTGACCCTGCCCTTCCTCAGGCAAGGAATAAAATAACTAAAATAAAATGCCTAAAATAACTGGGGGTTAAAGGTGAAGTTCCCAATGAGGAGCTGTGTTCCATGAAGGCAGAATCCCCACCCTCAAAGCATCACCTTTGGGGTAAAACCTTCAGTCACAGGGTTGTGGTTTGGGCTGATTGCAAGGAAACCCTTCCCAGCTCAGTGCCCTCCTGAGTGCCTGTGGGACTGGCCTGGAATGATTCCTGCAGAAAACCAGGAAAATCACTGCACTGGGTGGATGGTGACATTCCCATCCCTCGCTCACTCCGGCCCATCCCGGATCCCCCCGGGGGTTTGGGATCCCAGGAATAAGCACCAGGCCCTGTGTGTGTTTTGCAGATTGCACAGGAGTGTCACAAACACGACACCATCGGGCAGGACCTGGTGGCCATGTGTGTCAATGACATCCTGGCCCAGGGGGCAGAGCCCCTCTTCTTCCTGGACTACTTTGCCTGCGGCAAACTGGACGTGGAAGTGGCCCAGGGGGTCATTGCAGGGATAGCTGATGCCTGCAGCCAAGCTGGATGTGCCCTCCTGGGTAGGAACTCTCTGCTGGAGGGGGGAGAAATCCTGGGCAAGTCTTGGGAACTGCTTGTGCTGTGCTGGGTTTCCTCCTCTGCTGGAAAATCTTGGAGGAGTGAAAAAAGAGAATCCCAGGCTGGTTGGACTGGGAGGGATTTTAAGGATCATCCCATTCCATCCCCTGCCATGGGCAGGGACACCTTCCACTGGCCCAGGGGGCTCCAGCCCAGCCTTGGACACTTCCAGGGATCCAGGGGCAGCCACAGCTTCTCTGGGAATTCTATCCCAGCCCCTCCCCACCCTCCCAGCCAGGAATTCCTTCCCAATATCCCATCTCTCCCTGCCCTCTGTCATTCCCCTTGTCCTGTCCCTCCAGCCCTTGTCCCAAGTCCCTCTCCAGCTCCTGGAGCCCCTTTAGGCTCTGGAAGGGGCTCCAGGGTCTCCCTGGATCCTTCTCTTCTCCAGTTCTCCCAGTCTTTCCTCGCAGCAGAGCTGCCCCATCCCTCTAATTTTTGTCCCATCTTTCAACCAAGGTGCTTCCCCAAGATGAACACGTTCCAAGATGTTAAGACCCAAATTTAAACATTTTCCTTTTCAGCCCTATGATACAAGTACACAGTGTATTTCAGTATCAGGCTCTGTGTGTATTCTGGGACACAATAATCCAGTCAGCCATGAAAACACACAATATTTCACTTCTTGCACCATTAAAACACAGCTTTGTCACAGTCCAGCTCAGTAAAAGTATTTCTGGGTCAGTGGAAACCACATTCTTGTCCAATTCTTATGAAAGGACTACAGCACAGGGTTAAATTTTAAAGCAATGGAAGTTCATTTTTCTCACATCGTTTTTTTCCTTTTCCTTCTTTTTTATAAAATTAGACACTTAGAATTACTGTGATTTTTCAAAAAATACCTTTGATACAACAAAAGTGACAGTTCAAGTGTGTTCAGGTACAATTTCATAGTTGGTAATACAGTAGTTCTTACCTTTTTTGCAATTCTTTATTAAAGTCAGGAACAAACCTCCTTTTTCAGTGGGAATGTGTCATTTTGGGGCCATTTACCAGCTTTGAACAAGAGGCTCTTTATGCCCCTGGTTTACTTTTTCCCTGCATGAACTGCTGGGCAGCTTTTTATTTGTTTTAAGGTGTTCTCTGCATTTGTCAAACATAACCAAACCATTCATGGTGCAGCAAAGGCCCCGTTATGTGACATCCTGGGATGGAACTCCTGGAATGCTGAGGTTTTATTTCCACCTGGAGATTTTAGAGCTCCAAAGGCCTTTCTGCAACAGCTGAATGTTCAGCTCAGCAGCTTAAGCTCATCCCAGCGAGGGGCTGAGGGTTTGTCTCATGCTTGGATTTGCACAAACATCGTTAAATATGGATTTAAGTGTTGGACAGGGCTTGGAAAAACCTGGGACAGTGGAAGGGGTTACCACTGGATGGGCTTTAAGGTCGCTCCCAACCCAAACCTTCTGTGCTTCTACAATTAAAAAACCAGTCTATAAATGCCTTCTGAGCTTAAAACTTTGGAAAGCTGCATTCCCACTGGATGTTCAAGGCTGCCTTTCCATGTTTTGTGGCCCCCAGGAGGGGAGACGGCGGAGATGCCGGGGATGTACCCGCCCGGGGAGTACGACCTGGCTGGCTTTGCTGTGGGGGCCGTGGAAAGGGGGCACGTGCTGCCCCAGCTGGGCAGGATCCGTGCTGGGGACGTGCTCCTGGGAGTGGCCTCCTCTGGGATCCACAGCAACGGCTTCAGCCTCGTCAGGAAGATCGTGGAAAAGTCATCCCTGGATTTCTCCTCTCCCGTCGGTGCCGCCGGGGACCAGACTTTAGGTACTGCTGTCATGGCTTGGAACCTGAGCTTCCCACACTCCACACACTGGTGTGGGATGTGCCTGTGCTCTTCTGACTTTTCTAAGGCACCAAAAAAAGGGAATTATTCCATCTTTGAGGTGTTTTCACCTTCTGCTTTTCTCCTTCGAGTCACTTACATGGGAAGGAAACAAAGGGAGGGGGGACAAGTAACTAACTGGGTGCTGGCAAAGGCAGAACAGGGTGGTTTAATCTGCCCAGTTTTCTCTTGCTGAGCATTTGTGCCTGTGCTGTAAGTGGCCTTTCTGCTCCTCTTCCAGGAGAGCTGCTGTTGACCCCAACCAAAGTGTACAGCAGGACCCTGCTGCCCGTCCTGCGCTCGGGCCACGTGAAGGCCTGTGCCCACATCACTGGAGGGGGGCTGCTGGAGAACATCCCCAGGGTCCTGCCCGACTCCCTGGGGGTTGTTCTAGGTGAGAGAAAAGGAAAGCTCTGGAAAAAAACAAACCTGTTCCTATGGATTGATGTGGGAGCCTGTGGGAGCTGGGCCTGCCTGTCTGGAGCTGGTTGGGTTTCTCCTTGTACCTGGAGCAGAGCCAGGGAAAACACTTTGGGTTCTAAAGACTGCTCCCCTGGTGGTGGTTGGGAGGGGTTTTTTAGGATACTTGCAGAAAGAAAACCTTATTCCCAGTGAGCTGTCCCCCTTTGCAGTCACCTACAGAATTATTGCTAATTAAATGATACTCATGGAGTGTTCAATTAGCATTCAGGAGTGGATAAGAGCCCAGGTCCTTCTCCTGCTATTCAACATAACTCATGAAGCCTCCCCTCCACCTCCTCAGGTGTGCTGGAAACAGGGTTTCCCTGGTGGAGAAGGTGGAGTATGGAAAGGGAAACAATCCACTGTGGGTTATGAGAGTTCATGGGGTTGGAGCATAAAATAAGGGAGCTGATACTGAGTTTTGAGCTCCATGAATAAAAACTCTGTAAAAACTGCACATAAATCATAAATCATTCCTCCACTTGTCCATAGTGACACTCAGATATATATTTATATATTTGTATAGCTGTACACACACCTCTGCTCTGGGACAGGCTGGGAGAGCTGGGAATATCCACCTGGAGAAGAGAAGGATCCAGGGAGACCTTGGAGCCCCTTCCAGAGCCTAAAGGGGCTCCAGGAGCTGGAGAGGGACTTGGGACAAGGGCTGGAGGGACAGGACACAGGGAATGGCTTCCCAGGGTTAGATGGGATATTGGGAAGGAATTCCTGGCGGGGAGGGTGGGGAGGGGCTGGGATAGAATTCCCAGAGAAGCTGTAGCTGCCCCTGGATCCCGGAAGTGTCCAAGGCTGGGCTGGAGCCCCTGGGCCAGTGGAAGGTGTCCCTGCCCATGGCAGGGGGGGCACTGGGTGGGATTTAAGGTCCCTCCCAACCCAAACCAGTCTGGGAATCCCTGATTGTGTAGAAATGGAGATAAAACCATTTTAAAGGGGACATGACATATCTTGTGACACATTTTGCCTCTTCATTCCCCAGTAATTCCAGTCCTTGTCCATCAGTAGCAATTTGCACTCTTGGTTTGTGTTTTCCATTCTCTTCAGATGCTCTTACCTGGAAGATCCCTGAAATCTTCTGCTGGCTCCATAAGGAAGGGAACCTGTCTGAGGAGGAGATGAGCAGGACCTTTAACTGTGGCATTGGGGCAGTGCTGGTGGTGCAGGAGGAGGTGGCTCAGCAGGTGCTGCAGGACCTGCAGAGGCACGAGACAGCCTGGCTCATTGGCAAGGTTGTCCCCCTGCAGAAAGGTCAGTAAACTTTTCTTTTCCTTGGGAAAAAAAAAAAACCCAAAAGGAAAAAGCAGAGGTAAATCCCCTCCCTGGTGAGTCTTTGTGGGGATCAGCTGAAAATCCAGTGGTACCTCCATGACTTTTTCGTGGGGTATTAAACTGACAGTTCCCTTCATTCACCTCTTTCATGGTGCTTTCCTGCTCCCTCTGTTTCTCCCTTCATTTATGTGTTGGGGTTTGGGTTTTTCCCTTGTCTGTTCAGGCTCTGAGAGTGTTCAGGTCCATAACCTGCTTCGAGCCCTGCAAGCCAACAGGTCCCTGACTGTGCACAGCCACATCCAAGGCAGGATCCAGGCAGGAAAAGTGAGGGTGGCTGTTCTCATCTCTGGAACAGGTGAGCAGGACATTCCTTACCACACTGGAGTAGGAATTCACCTTTAAATTCAATTTAAAACCCCTGGGTACTCTGAGAGGCTTCCAACAGCCAGAAGAGATTTTGTCCTTGGATTAACTTCAGATATAAACAGGATGACTTTTAACCTCTGCTGCAAACCAGGAGTTGCATCTGTGTTCCCCAAATTTACCCCCAAATCTCTGCCTGTGTCCAGTCCAAACCCCTGCTGTGGTGCCCTGCAGGAACAGCAGCAGCATTTCACAGACAGATCAGAATTTCTTCTTGCCACGTGTATTTCCAGTATTCCCACTTACTCAGAGCATCATTCCAAGGCTATAAATTCCACTTTCCAAGTGCAGTTGCCAGGAAAGGCCCTCAGCTGTCACCATCAGCTCCCAGCAAGATCAATTAAAGAAGGATTAATGTTCCATCAGAGCTGTTTGCGTTGGTCTCCCCCACATTGCTGCTTATTCCAACCTCTCCCAGCTGTTCCCTGTGTTTATTCTCCAAGGGAAGACTCGATATCCATGAATTCTTTTCCCCTGCAGGCACAAACCTGGAAGCCCTGATCAACAGCACCAAGAAAACCACCAGTTTTGCCCAAATAGTTCTGGTGGTTTCCAACAAAGCTGGTGTGGAGGGGCTGAGGAGGGCTGAGAGAGCTGGGATCCCCACAAGGGTGAGCATTTCCATCCTTTTAAAATGGAAAACCTCCCTGCCTCTGGCTGCAGCAGGAAGGTGCAGGGAAGGGATGAGTTTTTGGGACAAGAGATGGTCTGACAGGGAGCCTTGGGCTGTCATGAGCCTGTGCTTTGGGAAACAAAATACCTGCTTTTCTCCTCCCTACCACCAGTCCTGATGCTTTGGGATTAAACCAGCACAAAACCTTCACAGTCACAGCTTAAACTTTGTCATCTATTTAACTGCAGTGCACTGACACTAAAAAACAACCAGTTTTGTCTGAATTGAGATTTAAAATAACGTGGTGGTTCATTTGAACAAAACAGGGAGGTGGAACTGAGGAAACACAGGGAAAATGGGTCCCTGTCAACTTGAGGAGTGTTGGGGTGTGGCTGTTGGTGCTGCCAGCTCTGATTTGGGAGGAACAAGGGTCACAAGGGAAACATTCCTGTGCTGTGCAGGGAAGAGCAAACATGGAATCACAGAGTCCCGGGCTGGTTTGGGTTGGAAGGGACCTTAAAGCTCATCTAATTCCAAGCCTCTGGTTTTTATGAGGGCAAAAAAAAGTGTGGGAGAGCTGGGGGTCACCTGCCCAGTGCTGGTTTTCCCAAACCACCCGGGGGGGATTTCCATTTCCATTGGAATGACAGGATGCTTTAAGCTCCTGATTATCCAGTGATCTTTCTCCAGCCTCAGAACAAAGCCTGGCTGTTTGTGTGCCGGCTGTGTGAGCTGGGAGCTGCTGTGCCTGTGGAACTGCAGCAGGCGCTGTGTTTGGGCTGTCCCAGGTGCTGCAGCACACGGCCTTCCCCAGCCGCGCCCACTTCGACAGCGCCGTGGACAAAGTGCTGCAGGAATTCTCCGTGGAGCTCATCTGCCTGGCTGGCTTCATGAGGATCCTGTCGGGCCCTTTTGTCAAAAAATGGGAAGGTAAGGCCCGCTGGGGGGTGCATGTAAACAAAGGCATCTGAGGGGGTGTCAGCAGGAAAAACACGATGTAAAAATATAGAGGAGGGACCGGGTTAATCCTGGGTTTGCAGGAAACAGGATGGTCTTCGAGGTCCCCTTTCAGCCCAAACCTATGTCTGTGTTATCACAGACCAAAGTCTGTGACCCTGTGAAATGAGGCTCTTCCATCTTGTAAGGAACAGGATGAGAGACAAAGGCTTCCCCTTGCCTCTACCATTTGTGCAGGGGTTTAAGGAAGCCAAGGGAAAACAGGACTTGTGGTCTTTGATTTATTAGAAAATGTTTAAAATCAGGGTGTGGAGACTTTAGGCCTCTGCAGACATGAAGTGCAGGGCAGGTGTTGGCTGGGGAGAGGTAAAAATCCAGCCACTGGGAATTCCTTCCCTGACACAGGAGCTGCTTTGGATCTGTGTAACTCACCCAGGTGGTGGGGAACAAAAACCACCTTTGGGGAACAAAACCTGCCCATTGACCTCAGGCTGCCTGAGGCCGTGGTGGTGTGTTCCACTGGCAGCTCCAGGTCTGTCCAGAATGTTGTCAGTGTCTCCACTCTGCTCCTCTTTTACAGTGTTTCCAGGTCTTTGAGAAGCTGGGAACACCTTCAGGGATGCTCTGAGTTCTCACCTTGCTCTTCTCTCCCTCTGCTCCTTCAGGGATTCCTGAACACACAGAGCAGCTGCTGTTGGCTCTGCTTTTTTAATTTAAAGCAGTTCCTGGTCAGCCTGTCCCTGGCAGCTTTTGTTGCTCACACGGTGACTTTTGTGTTCCCCTGGGTGTGTCTGTGACACTTCACACCTGAACTGCTTTTCAAACCTCTCTTTAAAAGCAGTGGAGCAAAGCAGCTGTTCCTGGGGGGCCATTCCTGGGATTTGGGAGCTGCCAGGTGAAGTGGGTTTGTTTGCTGAGATCAGGAGAGAGAATCCCCCACTACAGGAGGTGTGTTTGGAGTAGGGAATCTGTGCAGAGGATGAAAAAGGACTTTCTCAAGTGCAGAGAAAGGATTTTAGTGCCTTCTGATTTAGGGACAGAGCTCTGATCACAGGCAGGATTTGCTTTACATTAGAACTGGTCTGAGAGCAAAAGAACAGACTTTTTCAGTCCAGGATGGTTAAACTAATTTTTAAATGTCCAGCACTGAATTGAGCTTGAAAAGACACCTGAGCTGAGCCCACGAGATGTGAGCTCAGACACTGAGCTCAGCTCAGGACCCTGCTGTACCACTGCACTGATCCCCAAAATTATCCCTCAGGAATGTCAGAAAATGAGAAATCCCTGCTGCTGCTTTGCTAAAAGCTGCTCCTTTTTCTTTCTCTCAGTCACAGGGACACAGAGTGTGGAGTGAGTTGTGAAACTCTCTCTTGCTTAAGTGTTAATTGTGACTGGTCACAGGAAAAACAGATTAAACCGAACCCAGGCAAACAGGAACCCACATTCCTTTAGAGCAGTTCCTTGGGGAGCTGGGGCAGCTGAGGCAGAAGTGCAGGGTGAGGTTTTCACCCCCTTCCCTGGTGGTTTTTGGCTCAGGCAGCCGGGAGGGAGATGCTTAAAAAGGGGCTCTGTCTGGGCTTCACTGCAGGCAGAACAGGCAGGAGCAGCAGGGCAAGGCAGCCAGAAGAGAAGGTTTCTTTGTGGTGAGAGGCCACAGGCAGCCCCTCTCCCTCCCAGAATCCCAGAACTGTTAAGGTTGGAAAAGACCTCCAAGGTCTTTGATTCCAACCTGGGACCAGCCTTTGCTTTACAACTAGAGAGGGACTCGGGTGCCTCCCCAGGGCAGTGCAAGGGAGGGTTCCCAGGGTCATCTCCTGCCTGAGCCTGAGAGGTTCCATGATCCAGCCTGGAATCCCTCAGCCCACTCTCCCCAGGGAACACTGTGCTGGCATTTGGGAAGGGCACAGAGAAGGGCTCCTGTGTGGGGCAGCTGTTGGGTTTTATTAAGCCAAGACACGTGGGGGAAAGTCCAGACTAAGTTTTTTCCTGTCATGGGGGGTCTGTTGTGTCATTGAACTGCACCAATTTTGGGGGAAAAAGGGGGAANCATGAGGGAAAGTCCAGACTAAGTTTTTTCCTGTCATGGGGGGTCTGAACTGCACCAATTTTGTGGGAAAAAGGGGGAGCTGGGGCGAGGTCGGGCTGTGCTCCCAGGGAACAAGGGCCAGGAGGAGAGGGAACGGCCTCAGGCTGGGCCAGGGGAGGCTCAGCTTGGCCAGGAGGAGGAATTTGGGCCTGGAAAGGGGGGGGAGGCCTTGGCAGGGGCTGCCCAGGGAGGGTTGCAGTGCCCATCCCTGGGGGTGGCCAAGGAAGGATGGACGTGGCACTCAGTGCTCTGGGCTGGGGGACAAGGGGGGACTCCACCATCCTGCAGCTCTTGTCCAACCTCAGGGATCCTGGGATCAAAGCAGACAAGGATGTGATGCTGATTTACAGCAATAAATTAATCACTCTGATCACTGGAGAAACGTCCTTTAGCCATTGACTGTAACTGACTCCAGGCTCTGGTACTTTGGAAACAGGAGCCACCAGAACCCTTTGGGCTGTTGGCTGCCAGTGCCACCAAAATTGGTGAAAAACCCTATTCACCAATTCTTTTATTCCTCTGTTGGTTTATGGGGCTTTGAACACCCTCCTCCATGCTAGAGGGCAATAACCTCCCTCCTAATTCCCCAGGGAAGATCCTGAACATCCACCCATCCCTGCTGCCATCCTTCAAGGGAGCCAATGCCCACAAGCTGGTGTTACAGGCTGGAGTTCGGGTCACGGGCTGCACTGTGCACTTTGTGGCTGTGAGTACCTTCCTGAGCCTCCCCAGAACCCAGGAACCTCCCAGTGCCACCCCAGAGCCTGCCTGGAACACCCCAAACCCTTCCCTGGCCCCCCAGAATCCAGGAACCTCCCAATTCCACCCCAAACCCTTCCCTCCTCTGTTCATCCAGAACATGGGATCTGTAAAACAGATTTTATACAAGGCAGTGCTTGGTTTGCTGCCCCTGCAGAAGGGACTGCAAATGAACAGTCTGTCCAGGAATTTCAGCTTTCCCTAAGGGAACTTCTCCCTGAGCATCCTCCTCTGCTGCCTCCCCCTCTTTGGAGTGGAGGGACCAGTTCATATAAGGCCTTGGACAAAATCTTTAATTATTAAGCACGGCCCCAACTCCTTGCGTTTTATCCCAAACCTTGTTTCTTGCTTTAAAAAAACCAAACAAATAAATAAACAAAAAAGTCCCATGAGAAGTGGGATTTGTTAAGGAGTGATCCCATGTCTGAGGGAACAGAGGAAATCTTGGTAATTTAGGTTGGTCAGAACCAAGGCAGACAAAGCCCAGAGATGTCTCAGCTTCAGAGACAGGTTTTTATCAGGCCAGGGAGCTCTGGTTCCATTCTGTTCACTTCCCAGGGTTCAGAGTAACTGGTCTCTCCTTCCACTGCTGCTGGAATCTCTCCTCAGGATTTTTGCTTTCTCTTGGAAAAAGAGAAATTGGAATTGCAGCCCTTTGTGTGTGCCTTGCCTTGGGCTGTCTCTGAGTGGCAGCATCCTGAGGAACAATCCCGAAGGGACAGGATCTCCTGGATCTCCTGGATCCCTGTCCCGGCTCCGTGCCAGGGCTCGGCTCCTTCCCTCCTCTGGATTGAGACGTCCCCATCCTGCCCACTCCTGTCCCTGCTTAACGTGGCTCTTGGTGTTTCTGGAGCACAACTGTTGCTCCCTGGTGTTCTGCCTCCTCCTCTCTCGCCCTGACCCCTTCCCAGGCCCCACTCAGCTCCCGCACCTTCCATCCCTCCACGTCACCCCAAATCCTTGGTCCCTGTGACGACCCCATGACAAACAGATCCCTGCCCCCCAGCCAGGCCCCCCCTG
>WEIV01014488.1:0-37995 GCA_013390005.1 Calyptomena viridis | reverse complement strand
CTCGCCGTGCCCGGCGCCGCCTGAGGGGCCGGTACCGGCCCGGGGTCCGTGAGGGCGGCCACGGCAACGCGGCGCCTGCGAGCCCCAGCCCTTGAATATCCTCGCTTAGGATGCCGAAATCACCTTTTCCGCGTGCCTTGGACTCATGTCCCTCCGCCCCACACGATGGCCGCAGCGGCGTGCCCGGTGTAACATGGGCAGGGAGAAGGACTTCACTGCGGTGCTGACATAGGGGAGGAGATGGGGCACTGTCTCTCTCCCAAGCTGTCATGATCACAGGCAATCCTTGTGATTTCCGAACGTGTCCCCTCGCTTCAGCAGCAGTGATGCAGTGCTGGGATTTAAGCTTCTGAACACACACGGGGAGCAAATGTTGCCAAGTGCGTTCCGGAGAGCACAGGAGCGTCTCCCATAGAATGACTAAGCCCGCAGAAGGGGCAGATGCTACAGCAGCCGCTGCCTCTCGCCTCGGCAGGATGGGCTGCAGCTCCGTGAGTCGGCACAGGGAAGGGTGCACGCCCCTGGGATCGGCCCGTCTGCGCCCCACAGAGCCGCAGGAGCCAGAGCAGAGGTGTCCCCATAGGTGCCAGCAGAAAAGAGACATCCTCCTCTCAGGTAGACATTTTGGGCATCTGCTTGTTTCAGCTTCCCCTCCATAAACCTCAGAGGTTTCCTTTTGGTTGCAAGGCACGATTTGACCCGACCCTTACTAATAGACACTGATGGTCTTTGTGACAAAAAAAAAAAAAATTCAGGTCTGAACTCCTCCTCACATACTCCAGGAAAAGGAATGGATTTGAAGTCACATGGGGTAGGTGTTTTCCTCCATTGTCTTGCTGCAATGAGGACCAGGGGATGTCTCCATCCAACCTGGGCAGACAGGGAGCTGCCCTGCCCATCAGCTGCTTCTCCTGAGTAGGCTGGGAGGCTCAATCTGCTGCCTCCGACTCCTGATGCAACTCCTGCACACAGGCTGCCCGACGGGAAGCTTGGCAAGGGCCGCTTTTTTAATACAGGCTGGAACAGCACAGGTTAATGGATCATTTAGCAAAGATGATAAATCCATCTGCAAGAGGCAGGCAGAACAGGTCATGCTCCACTGCCCAGCGTGCTCCAGCGCTGCTGCGTGCCCTCCATGGACCCCCTGTGCCTTGCCAAGCTCAGCTGGCAGGAGAAAAAGGCACATGTGTGAAAGGGAGATACCACTTCACACGGGGCAATGAGACACAGATGTCGGACCACACACAACAGAGGCAACATGGCTTGGCAAGGGGCAGTGAGCTCACGGCAATGCTTTTTGTCTGGGAAACATCTACTGATAGGTGGTAGGTAGGGAACACAACCTAGTGAGGTCGGGAAGAAGCAGCTTTTAGGAACAGGGCAAGAGGATGCAGCCTAAGCAGGGCAGGCTGCAGGCTTCCATTCAGTTATGGCTCTCACGGTCACTTTGTTCCGTTGTTGTCGACACTGGTGGCCCTTGGGGATGATGCTGTGCCTCAGAACTGTACAACACTCCTTCAAGGAACAGGGTCTGCGCACCCCCCCCGCAGAGCTCAATGGTAACTGCTTTGCTGGGTAATGTCCATATGAATGGAGGTTATTAAAACCACTCAGCGGCTTTTACTCCAGGACTTTTCTATTTAGATCGACCATATTCTTCCTCCAGCACATTTCCACTCCTGCTCCACTGGGCTAAGGTTTGCTCTGCACCACCATTGAATTGTGACTCTGCTTGGAGAGGGTTTAAGCCTGTACAGTGTTAGCAGCCCCGCCCGAAGGCAGGAGGGAGGGAGTTCCTGGGGAGCATTCCTGTGGCTTCCCTCTCACATCACTCTGCTTCATTAACTTTGCCCTGCCAGCTAGGAGAGACTGCTCTGAGAGCTTTTCCTCACCACCTCTGGGGATTAGGGGCTCGAGCAATGGCCAGCAGAAAGTGGGCACTGCACCACAAGCTGTACCTTCTTGATTAAGCTGGGATCTGCTGGGATTTTTAACATTTTCTTTCACCCTGCGGCTGAGGGGGAAGAGAGGACAATGAGATGTGAGGAGAGGAATGCAGCGGTCTTGGCTGTTAGTGCTGGGAGTCTTGTCAGGGCCAGATCATGCAGAACAGCCCAGTTCTGGTGCAGCAGGGAGGCAAGTGACAAGCAGCCCAATGCTAGGCACAGAGTGGGAGGACATGTACAGCAAGTCCCACTGGGAGGTTTGAATAGCAGAACACATTTCAGACAGAGGCCTGAAAGCCAGCAAATCCAGCTGAGTGGTGTGGAAGTATGGAGACCCAGGAGGAGAGAACTGAGCTCTGTGGGAAGAGGGCCATGATGGGAATGCTGGCCTGGAGCGGGAGGCAGCATAATAAGGACAATTCTGAGGATTAGAGGAGGTGATGCCGAGAGGCAGGGTGGTCCTGGGGCTGAGGAAGAAAGCTGCCACAAAACAGTGCACACAGCTGCCAAATAAATCGCATTAAGACTAAATTGTTCTCCCTGAAATCATTGATCTCTCCTCTACTCCCTACTCCAAACAGATAGGTCTTGCCAGCACTCCTCCCTTGGATTAATTCAATCCATTTGGTGGTGGAGAGCAGAGATCTCAGAACGGCAGCCAAACTCAGTTTAGCCACAACAAGGCTCTGCACCACGTGAGCCTCCCTTGGCTGTTACTGCCTCCTCCCAGCCAGGTCCTCTTACTACCTGGGTACCAGTCAGCTCGGCAAAACATGCCCTGGTCCCCACAAACAGTGGGACTTCATACAGTGTGATATATAAACACATCTGTTAGCAGGCAGTCTCGGCAAAGGAGAGAGACAGCTCACAGGTGGCAGCAGCAGAGGAATGTGATAAAGTGAACCCCTTAGGGGTATGGCAGCTCCCCTTGCCGTATTTCCCTCTCCCACAGGGCGCTGTGCTTGTGCCAAGATCCCTCTCCACATTGTGTGTCTGGCTTTTCTGCTCCTGGTCCTGCTGCCCCTCAAGACTGCAGAGCTGTCTGTGTGTTCTGGTAGCAGCTCTCTACAGAAGAGTGAGCTCTGTGCATGTTTGTTTCTGTGAGTTCAACTCACTCATGCCTAGACATAAGCTCGCTGAGCTGAGGTGTTCCCACACACCTCCCCAGCACTCAGCAGCAAACATTAAAACACAACAGCCAAAAAGCAGCTTGCCAAGAGCATGTGGCATCCTATCCAAAACCACAGAGTACTCAAGTTGCGTGACAGGCGCTTGGGGCATGCCCAGCAATAGAGGAGTGGTCAGTCCAGCACGAGCAAAGTGTTCAGCACAGCAGAAGCCCAAACTAAATAACCTCCTGGGCCCTTTCCATTTGTTTTCTAGGATGCTGCACAGAGAGTGGGAAAGCCTAGGAACACAGAAGTGCTCTTGCAAAGAAAACACAACATTTGCTGTGTTCTCTACCTCAGCTTTCCACTGATAAACAACTGCAGAATCAAAGTTTGCACAGGGTCTGCCTGCCCCATGCAGCCTGGCTCTCTGGACAGTCTGTGTCTGGGAAGAGGCAATGTCTGGAGACTCAGCAGTTACTAACTATGGGACAACATGAATGGCAATCCTGGAAGTCACTTTATATGAGCATGAAGATTTGTGCCCAAGTCTTTTCTGTGCACAAATCTTTGAGGGTTTCCAAAAAGCAGCTGAGTACAGAGATTAAAAGGATCAGGAGCTCAGCACTCTTGACTGATTTTGTAATTAATCCATTTCTGCCGTTTTTTCCTCCTAGCTGCACAACATGCATGGTGCCAGAACTGCCTGTCTGACTTGGACACTTTGGGAAACACACCCCTAAAGGGCTTGCAGCAAACACGATCTTCTGCCCCCTTCTTGGCTTGCAACTTAAGGAGGTGAAGGAGAAATCAAAACATAAACCCCAGCATACATTTCCTTAATCCTACCTGTCATCTTGTTGGTCCAGGGTAAAGAATACTCCAGTAGGGACTTCAAGACTTCTGGAAAGTCCAGGGCAGTGGGGCCCCCGGGGGTGTTGCAGCTTGACATGTCCTGTCCTGGGACTGTGCCAGCAGGGCTAAGGGAGGGCCAGGTGCCTGGACGCCAACGCTACACCCCACTTGCCTGGGCGTTGCAAGAAGGGCTCGGAGGCACCCAGAGCAGGTTTGCCAAACTACTCTGGCTGAGATAAAATAAGGAAGAAGAGAAGCAGCCTGGCGGAGATGCAGCTTGCCCGGCTGTCTTCACCTCCCCCTCTCCCACTCTGAAGTGGCCAATTGTGGAAATAGCTTGCAGCCTTGCAGGGCTGGGCCGGGCTCCTGGCCAGCGTGGTTTTACAGGGCCTCTCCCAGCCAATCCGGCAGCAAAGAACTGGGCCAGTTATCTAACTTTGCAAAGGCAGCACCCTTTTCCTTCCCTAGGTGTTATAACAAATACACACGTTGGAGGGGGGGAAAAAAGCAAGTGCAAGTGTACGCTGTCAGGGGTACACACGTCGGCTGCAAACACAACAGCAAAGGGATCCTCTGACGGGCTCTCGAGAGGCTCTGAGCAGCTCTGAGCTGTGCAGGCTGCCACAGGGAGATACACATGCTGTCTGCATGTGCCTGCTAACTTTTCAGCTCTCTGAGATGCAGCTAACGACATTATATTGCGTGTCTCTCCTAAGTCAATATTGATAACAGCACAAGGCATCTTTCTTATCAAGTGCGCATCATCCCCAGGATTTTTCCTCTTAAGTGGCACAGAATTTTATTAAAAAGACAACAGCCTCCTCGATGTACAGCAAGAGAGTTCATGAACCCTGCAAATACCCTGGTAACAGCTGGTTAAATAAGATCTTGAGCACACAAAGCCTCTCCTTTCCTATTAGAGAAGTTTTGAGCATGGAGGGGAAGGACTGGAGACAGGAGGACAAAGGTCTGATCCTCTTTGTCCGAACCTGGCATGGGAAGTAGCATCTTACACATGGTCTTCTCTTTTGCTGGGTGTGATATTACATTTTGCCAGGCTCAGGCTTACAGCACTGGTGTGAGTCAATAGGAACCAGGTATTCCTAAACTGGTCTGTGAGTCCTAGCTATATTGGAGACAGCCCAGTAAAACCATGCATGGCTGTCAGCATGGAAGTGGCCTGAGTGAAGTCATTAGGACTTTTTTTATGCCTAAAGTGAAGAATGTCACTGGCCTAGCATTTAGAGTTCTAAAAAGTGATAGGGGACAGCATGGTGTTTGGTCCCATAAGGAAATGCATTTTATTTAAGACAATAGAAACCAAAAATAATTACCTAGCCAGCTTGGGTGGTTGAAAATTTCAACGTAGCTGGGGAAGACTCATGATCTAGATCCCAATCTAATTGGGCTCAGAAATCACACAATAGATGCTTTAGTAGAATTTTAATTATGGTACAGCCTCTCGGGATCTCCTTTGTGGTTTGCTCCCTCCATTCCCCAGAGGGAACGTAAGAAAACAGCCAGTCATAACCATTGGTGCTGAAACCATTCAGGGAGAACAGTCCCACACTAACCCTTTGGCTGTTTGGTGTTCTCCACTCACCCAAAGCTGGAGCCAGCAGACAGACTCTGCAGATAGTCAGTGCATTCTGGCTTCTGGGAGCAAGAGGATGCTTGCGTCTCTCCTTGGAGCACAGCCTGCCAGCCAGGAGGTCCATATCCTTTCCTGAAATCTTCCAGTCCATTCTGGCTGGTCAGAGCAAGCGGAGTGGAGCCGTTCAGTCCTGCCAGGCATCACTAATGCTGGGATAGCTACTAGTTGTGCTTCTCATCACAGGATGGCAAGGGAAAATGCCAGGAACATGGTAGCTGTCCAATGCCAGGTGCAGCTGGACTTCCTGGTTTTGTCCCAGGATCAAACTTGTTCTGAAAGTTGGACAAACGTCTGACCACATGTCTGGAGGGACCCAAGGATTTCACAGCAGCTTCTGCAACAATGGACTGACATGTATGGATTCAGAAAATGAAGAAGTTCATTCAGATAAAATTAATAGAATTATAGAATGGTTTGGGTTGGAAGGCACCTTAAAGATTATCTAAATTGTCACTTAGCAGTTTGAATTATTAGCCTCCAATGGACATCTGTCATGGTTTGACTCTGGCTAAAAGCCGAGAGCCCACACATGGATCTAAAATTTCTCAGAGAAGGGAAAAAAAAACCCCGACTTTTGTGATAAGGATTACAAGCAACTGTTTATTAACTACTTCACACAAGCAAAACAGGCTCTAACTTAGAATGTTAAGAATTTACTNCACGTAAATCACTTTACCATAGGTGCAGTCATTTCAGGTGCCGGCTGCTCAGCTGCTTTCAGTGCTTCATGTGCTTCTCACGGCCATCAATTGTCCCAAGAAATGCGGCTCTGCTGCCCAGCATCTCTTCTTCTCATGGCCCACGGGGTTCCACCAGGCCCCTCTGCTCCAAACACAGGATCACAGCCTCTCTTTTCCGGCATGTCTCTGTTCCAGCGTGGAAAAATCTCCCACTCTTTCCACGGGTTCACAGGCTGAAGAATCTTCGCCCCTATGATTCCTCACAGATTGCTGGGGCCCTATTCCAGTGTTTAAGGCATCTTCTCTTTCTCCTCTCTCTGACCTTGGTGCTAATCAAACTCCGCACCCTCCTGTCTCTTAAGCGGCCATGATGTTCTGCGCAGCTTTTTTTTCCTCTACTCCTTCTTAAATATGTTAACAACATATTTAAGACAACAGAGGCGTTGTTGCCTGACCTTGGCTAGCTTAGAGCAGAGAAAAACTCTAGCAGCTTCTTAAAGAAGCCTCTCTCCTAGCCCCCCCAGCTAATAAAAAACTCTGGTTACTTAAAACCACAACAACATCTCTAAGTTTTTGTCTAGAGATCTGTGACCGCATATTTTATTTTGTGTTTGCCATGTCCACAAAATCTCCTACCAACACTATATGTCCTTCTTGATTCAGAATCCCTGAACAATGAGCTCTTCCCCATGAGAAGAGCTTGGATAACATCATTAGCTGGATGCATCAACCTGTCTTCCAGCCCCAGGGAATCATAAACTATGCTATGGAGTAGAATATTGTCATAGCAGTAAGGAAATGTATGTCTGCCCCTCTATCCCTGCCATGGAGAGCAGAGCATGCAGTGAATAAAGTTGAAATGTTGGCTCTGGAAAGCTGCAGGCATGGCCACAGATTGCATCACTTGTGCTGGTTGCACTGTTTTCAGAGCAGATGGTTGTGTATTGTTATTGGGATCTGATGTTAGTGGAGGTGTCGGCAGCTTTGCTCCATCACTCAGAAGCCCAGTCAGCCCTCAGCAGCACATTTTCCCACACACTCAGCAGCCAAAGTCAACTTATACTGGCCCTAAGTGAGTGGCACACAGAAGGGGGCACCTAACATGATGAAAATGTCCAAACTCCAGGAACACCAACTTAAATGGCAGAGGCCAGTGTCTTCTTCTTCAGTAGGTCTCTTTTCTGTAGGTCTCCTGGTGCAGCTGCCCACACTGCCCAGCAGAGCTGGCTGAGCCTCTCGGCACATTTGCCTGAGGAGTGTGTTCAGCAGTCCCGAGGGCAGGAGTGTAGGTCCTTCAACATTTGCCTTGGTCTATGCTTTCCTTCCTTTTCATTCCAAAGAACTGTGCTTTTTTCAAGCAACAAATTCTTGTACCTTGCTTCCTACACTCACTTACTACACTGATCCCTTTGCTGTTCTGCAGTGCCCAGATATTTCTGTTGGCACCAGAGGATGTAAACGTCCCTTTTAAAACCTCTAATTCTACTCCTGGCTCTAGCAGGATCTCTCTCCAGAGGCCTGCCATCGGGCCCAAAGTGCACTGGGGACTGCAGAGCACCACTGCTTAGGTATTACCAGTAGGTACAGCCTTCCTGGCAGTTTGAGACCCTGAAGGATTGAGCCCTGCTCATTGCAAATAGCTGGGTGAGGGAGCTCTCTGTGCATCTCTATGCATCTCTCCGGGTTGCTATTTTTCCCTCAGCCTCAGGAGTATTCCCTCAACTCCTCCACTGGGCCACTTCCACAGTGCTTCTGGAGCTGTCTTTCCACTGTTTCCCTTCCTGCCAGCAGCTTGCAGCCACCTTCAGATCCAAAACAAGAGCCAGTAGCACACCTGGGTGCCTCAGTCAGAAACTCTGGCAGATTGATGTGGGTCTTGCCCTTGGTGGTGGCACCTGGCTGCACATCATTTTCTGGGGCCACTATTACAGAAGGGAAATTAGTTGTTCCTCAGGTGTATTTGAAAGCATAGCTGGTGGGGAACCCACCAGCAGCAGTGACATTTGACCAAAGAAAGGCATTATTGGTTATTATTACTAATTGCTGTTATCTCAGCTTTCTCCATAAAATGAAAGCTTGGCTTGGTGATCTAATGGAATATGCCCTCTGAGAAAATAAAAACCATTTTTGTCTGATTTTCTAAGGACACANCCACCTTCAGATCCAAAACAAGAGCCAGTAGCACACCTGGGTGCCTCAGTCAGAAACTCTGGCAGATTGATGTTGTGGGTCTTGCCCTTGGTGGCAGCACCTGGCTGCACATCATTTCCTGGGGCCACTATTACAGAAGGGAAATTAGTTGTTCCTCAGGTGTATTTGAAAGCATAGCTGGTGGGGAACCCACCAGCAGCAGTGACATTTGACCAAAGAAAGGCATTATTGGTTATTATTACTAATTGCTGTTATCTCAGCTTTCTCCATAAAATGANCTCCCTCCCTCCCTCCCTCCATCTGCCCCTGCCCAGAGCATGCTACCCACCTTGGCAAAGGGATAAATACATTTAAATAATTTATTCTATTAGAAAGATAAGCTAGGGAGAAGAGAGTCAAATTAATTACTCCCCAGAGAGAAAACCTGCTGTTATGTGTTCTGTTTGATCTGGAGCACATACTTTGGCACTGAAACCCCAAAGCACATGCTGCCCCTGGAAGGCAATAGTGAAGGGACAGGCAGAAGTTAGCAGTACTGAGGGGACTGCTAACAGTCTCCACACAGACACTCCCCTTAAATGAATCTGGATATAAGGACAAAACCATGTAGAAATCTCTAGAAGCTTTGCAAATTCTGCTGTTCTTGAAGCAAGACTCTATTCATTTTCTTTTTTTCAGTCACTCAAGACCACTCACCTTGGGAGCACAGCTATTATTTAGAAATTTCCATATATCCTGACATGAGAAGTCTTCTATTGCATGTCCCGCAAATCAAGCCTTCTCCTCGATGTCTGTGTCGAGGCTCCAGGGCCACCCAAAGGGTTTGGTTCTTGCATCAAACCCAGCTTGGTAAGTGGTTTCCTCTTTCTACTTTTATCCAAGCAAACCCTTTGCCAGAGGTCAGTCACTGCCTCTTTACAGAAATCCATACTTTTTTATTTCTTATTCTAGTTCCTAGAACAATTGCACACTCCCCTGACAGCTTCCAGATTTAACTATTTATTTGCATAGTGCATTGGGCCTGATAGGGAATTTTTCTTGCCCTGGCAGGAGCCTGCAGGCTGAGTTTGACTGTGGCCATTCTGAAAGGACGCTTGCACCACATCCCAGAAATATTTGAGCTACTGCTGCTAATGCCAACAGACATTTGTGGAGCTGCAGGGGTACCCAGAATGGCAGCAGCAGCAGGGAAGGCTGTGGCCAGACCACAGGGGTGTCTGCATCCACAGCAGATTACTTGGAAAGGAAAGGAGGTGAGAGAAGGAACAATGAAGCCAGCATGGGAGGGTGGACAGCTGAGGGTGGGAAAAATGGGACTGGGGCTCTGTGTTGGCTAAAGGCCCTGCCTGGTGCCTGCAACATGGGCATGCAACCCTTTGGGTACTTTTGATGGTAGCAGTGTGTGACACAGACAAGCAGGCTTGATGAGGCCCTGCTCTCAGCCCCCTTCCTACCTCTGAAAGGGCTGCCTCTTCCCCAGCAGGGCATTGCACACATACAAGTGCCTGTGTATGTGCACATGTGTGCCTGTCTGTCTTCCTGTGTGGAGGAGCAGTGCCGGGATCTCCTGAGCAAGCAGTGAACTTGAGCGGAAGGAACTGCCTCACTTCCTGCCTGAGGTGAAAGGATTTCCAGAGTGCCAAAAAGTTAATGACCCTTGCTTCCCCACCACCCCCACCAAGACATCTCCAACTTCTTGGGGTGCTCACATGGCAGCTGGGCTCACCACAGCTTTGCTTGTCTGCACATGGCCTTCCCTTGTGAGGTGCCATTTGCCAGAGAACTAGGTGCTAGGCAGGGAAAAAAGAAGAGTGAGAAAGGGCCTTGGGATCACTAGTTGTGCTGCCCGGGGCAGGAAGGACACCTAGAGCTGTCTTCATGCATTTCCCTGATCTGGAAACATTCTGGAAGCCTGGACAGTTCTGGGAGCTCTCAGACCCCCTGGGAACAACATGCTCCCCAGCAGGAGCAGGGATCCTGCAGTTTCATAGCCCAAGAGGTCAGAGCTTGATGGACAGACACAGAAGTCATCTGAGCCCGGGGAAGGCATGTGGGCTCAAAGAAAACAACCGATCCTTAAAAAAATTTAGTCATTTTGGCTCCTGATGATCCCCCGAAGGCAAGACACATGGTCTCAAACAGGAGAAGATCCAGACTGCCCAGAGCTTCTTTTGAAACACTGCTGCTGTATTGAATCCCCACTACAGCTCTTAGGGGCAATGTCCAGCAGTGTTGCAGTTATTCTCAAGCCATTGGACTGAGGAATACTGAGGCCATCTCACTCTCATGGAAGCAAGACTCTCTCTCCGCCTCAGAGCTTTTCTGGGGTACAGACAGCGGAGTGTGCCTTGGTATTCAATTAGAAAAACTATGCAGCTCTTCATCCTTCCTGACCATCTGCCTGGAGGGCCCCAGCACTATTGGAAGCCCACAGCTAAGGCAGACATCCACTAAGGATGACAGCTAAGGAAATCCACTGAGAAAAAAAGAAATACACCAAAGAGCACCTCCAGAGCTGAGTGTTTTTCCAGTTCCAAGCAAGTAAAATCTACTCTGACATCTGAGTTTAGAGATTTCCATCCCAGCCCTGGGTAAATGTAATTTTTGGGAGGATTAATCTAGATGGTCATGAATAACACTATTTCCTGGGACTCTGCTATGTCTATGCCTCTCTATGCTATGTCTGTTTCCTCTCTGGAAAAAGTAGGAGCTTGCTGGGGCACTGCAATCCATAAGATAAACTGCAGAGAAGAGCATCCCTGAAAGGGGTAATCTTGGGAGCTGCCAGGGATGAGACTGTTGTGATGGGAGTCAGCTGGAGCTGTCATCTAGCTTGATCCCTGCTCTTGTCCTTGCTGCACCTGGATCTGTTTTCAGGAAACACCACTCCTGTCCTGGGGGCACCAGGACCTGCTACTCCTGCCTGGAGGGGGAACCACATAGAAACAGGGGGTGACAATCCATTCAGGAAGGGAGAGAAGTTATTTGGAATGGATAGGCCCTGTCCTGTCTCCTTCCATCCTGGGGAGAAAAAGCGAGGCTAGATGACATATGGCTCAGAGCTGCTGACCAGAGCCCCCATGGCTTTCCTGGAAGCCCCGAGAACTAAGTGTCCCCAGGACCTCTGCCCAGAGCCACCCCATAGCACTCAACCAAGTCTGTTCAGCACCTTCTTTTGCCCCACACCAAACGGGTGTGCCTCAGCCAGGCATGCCTGCAGCCTTTCTTCCCCCACTTGTCTTCCACTTCCCTCCCACTAGTCACTCATATCCAGGCCTCTTTTACTATCTAACATGTTTTTTTCTGCCCCATGTTTTTTCCCCCAAGTGCATGGATCCTCTTACATAGTCCTCCTCCTTGCCCTCCACCCCAGCTAGTGACCAGCACACCTCCCCAGGTTACAGGTCCTGCATGACAGGAACTCTCTGCTGCTCTCTGTGCATGGGACACAACACAACATGGCCCTGTTCTTGGTTGCAATGGCAGCAGCAAGCACAATGAAGAGGATGTCTCAGCATTTGGATCACCTACTGTCACTGCCCATAAATGTTTCTCTAGAGGCAGACTCAGTCACAGGATTGCTTAGGAATCTCATCTGCAGCAAACTGCAGAGCCAGGCTGCTGTGCGATGGCATTAATGGTCTTGAGTGTGAAGACTTCCTCCCACCTCTCAAGGGTCTCTACCCCTGTTCCTCTGTCCTCCATTGGATCTGGATCCTTCCTGGCTGACCTGGGTCTCTCGCCCTTGTCTTTGTAACTTCTGAAGTTCCTAGGAGGATCTGAATATTGAAATCACCACTCCTTTCCCTGCTGCTCCCAAATACAAGTTTATTTCAATGAAGAAACCCTGGTTTACAGCCGAGGCTCACACTTGCAAGGAAAACACTTTTTTCTCCTCATGCTTTGTCTGCCTTGCAATTTGACAGTTTTAGTTTCCATGGTACTGAAAAAGCTACCCTCAACTCCTGCCAGCATGGCCTCAATAATCTTTGGAATGTAAAACTAACGTCTCTCACATTGTACATATTCAATTGATGCACCTTGGAAGTATACTGGTCTCCTCATTCCCTCTGCACTACAAGCTAGTATCCAGGCCTCTCCTCGTTTGACCAAAGCCCTTGTGTCTGTATGGACATGTATCAGGGACATGTGTCACAAACCTCCTCTCCTCAGGCCTCACTGGATATGGCCTTCTGGTCACTCTACCAGCAGTAACAGGGCGTATCCATGGGACTCCTTGGTCTTCACAGCATCTCCAGTTTTGGCTTCATCAAGAATCTAGATTAATCTGCATCATGAGGATTAAAAAAATAAAGAATCCAGTTTCGTTCATAGATGTTTTCACATTGACCAATTCCCCCACGTGCAGTCTTCCTCACACCGCATCCTCTCCAGGAGGGAAGTGCACAGATGCTTCCCATGGCCCAAGCTGTGTGTGATTTGGTGGGTAGGACTGAGGGCATTTCCCTGGCAGGGTGCACGCTGGCGGGCAGAACTGGCTGACCCAGCTGAACAGAGCAGCCTACACAACTGAACAGCCTCTAGACGAAGGTGCTTACAAGACCTGATTATTGGAAGTTTCAAAACACAGGTTACCCAAACACCTGAAACTACGGGTTAATGCAGAGCACAGATTCTTGGCAGCTGGGGGAAAGAAAAAAAATCTTAAATACACCTAAAGTTCACAAGAACTGTGTGTCTGATGCAGAACCGCACAATTTGTTAATATGCACACAGGCAATTTTCCACTCAGCAAGAAGAGCAGCAGATTATACTTAAAGATGGGAGAAAGCCAAAGCAATCCAATGCTTAATGTGCTCCCTTTTCTTTCCTCCTCACAGCAGGGAAACCAGAAACCAAGACAAAAATCCTTTGCAGGCTATTTGAAAGACACAAACACACACTGGATCAGGAGACGGTTTAAAGTGCACACTTTTATTTTCTATTACAAAGGCTAAAAGAAGCAAGTTTGGTTTTTTCTTTATTTAAGAACAAAAACAAAAACGTTGTTAAAACATCTACATTATTATCCTGATACTAGACCTTATGAAAGATACTAAGTTCTTTTTTAATAGTAAAGCGTGGTATTCTTAAATTATATTAATACAAAGACATATTAAAGGACTCAAAATCATTACTACCCAGCTCAGAACTGCAGCATCCCCTTGCTTTCTTTTCCTTTCACTTGCTAAAACCCATCCATTTTTGACATACAGTTTCATACAAGCTAAGTAGGGTATTTTCTATTGGTTTTTTTTTCACTTCCCCTTGTAAAGGCCAGGTTAACTCCAATGCCAGTGTCACCTAAATCCCTGCCCCTACCAAAGAATATGGGAAAAGCTTTTCACTAAGTCCTTCAGCATTTAATAAGTTTCTGCTCTCTGTGAATGTGTGTGGTTATTTTATAGGATATGAGATTTTCTTCTAATGTTATAAAATTAAAATATCACTTCTTTTGTTAATAACCCTCAAATTTGGTTGTGTGCTGCAGAATTTTCCTCTCTCACATGAATGGAGAGTTATCACAGGGTCATGTGAACACACCACTAAAGCAGCCCTACAACTTCTGGTTTATCTGTTGTAGAGCTGCAAGCGCTGAGCAGTTTTGCTAAGAGCACATAATGTGCTGAAGAAAACCCTCTTGGCTTGTTAAAGCAAGCCTGGGAAATCAAGTGGGAAACTTCCTGCCTTTCACAATGTTCCTTTAAATAATATAAGCAAAGCCTTACCATTAAAACTTTACTCACTAGTTAGCACTATAATACTCTCTCACTGAGATGGGACTGCAAGGAAATCCTAAGGGGTTTCAAAAATGTCAACAGGAAAACCTGTCCCATCTCAAAATTTATACTTATCTATATAAAACCCTCCCCTCTTTTACTATTTCCCTTTCCTTATGCCAAATAAAAGTCTTCATATTTAAACTGGAGATGCTGCGTTTCCTGGCCCAAGTCCTTTTCCTTTACCCTCATTTAAAAGATTCCTTCGATACCACACACATATAATATTATATAGAGCGATATATTTAATACCTGTGTATATATGTTTCATGGGAGGGGTCACATATATACACACTAAAACAAGTCTGGTGACGAAGTACTGCAACACCACAGACCAGGTTATCATATCAGGGAAAACAAAAGGAGACACTCAACGCAAGCCCCATGACTGTGGGCCTTCCTCACCTCACCTCACACATGTTCACCCTCTCCCCACCTTGGTCCCAGCAGGAACCTCCCAAGTGCCACCAAGCAGCTTGGCTGTCATTGCAGGGACAGGGAGAGGAGACAGTGACCCACTCCATAACCTAAACAAGTCATTGTATGAGAAATCATGGCTCAGCGAATGCTAGTCACACTAGAGATGCAGGTTTGTTTTAAAAATTAAAGAACACATTCCAATGTTCCCTGACTCAGATTTCCTTCCTTGGCATCTCTGCTCAAGAAGAGCAGAACAAGATAACCCAGGAGCTGACGCCTGCCTTCTTCCCATCTCTGTCTGTAAAGCTGACCACTTGAGCACAAGGATGACCAGGAGAAGGTACAATCTGGACAACTACCACAAAGGACAGAGGAGAAAATACAGCACCTGACCACTCAAAAACTGCCATATCTGATATTGCTCATACCAAACCAATGACCACCATCCATATTTTAAGGGAGAGGAAAAAAGCTTTGCAGGGAAGTGGTTGAGTTGCCCAGGGACGTGGCTGAGTCACCATCCCTGGAGGTATTTAAAAAGACGCGTAGCTGTGGCACTTAGGGACGTGGTTTAGTCTAGGGACTCGGCAGTGCAGGGTTAACAATTGGACTTGATGATCTTCGAGTTCTTTTCCAACCTAAATGAGTCAAAGTGCAGAGGCACATTCAGTTTACTTAGAGCACACTGTCTCTCCCCACTCCATCCAGACCAGCATGTGGAGCACTCTGCTCCGTAACTGGACTGTAACTATCCCAGTGGAGCCAAAGCATCTCCCTGAAGGCTGGTTTAGAAAGGTGACGGCTGCTCACAGCATCTCCTGCATTTCCACATCTCCTCATTTCCACATTCCTTCACTCCTGAAGTTGTGAACCCCAAGAATATGGAAACAGGGAGGAAAGAGAGGGACCCAGCAATGCCAAAGCACCAAGCAGTTCATGGCCAGATTGTATCTACCATGGATACAGCACTGCCAGCCCCAAGGGGTCCAAGATTGCTGTCCGGGGAGACTGCATGAAAAAGACATCCCTGATGAAGGCTGGGAGGAGACATGTTTGTGTTTGAGTGGATGGTGCCACCCATGCATGCAAAACTGCAAAGCACAGCTGGACTGCAGAAGAGCGGAGAGGGAAGCTCAGGACAGGACACATGTTTACTGCTTACAGGAGGAGACTGCCAGAAAGGACAAGGCTGGCATTCAGAGCAGTACTGCCTCTCACTGCTGTCACTATAAAAGCCAAAAATCCTGGCCCAGGTTCAGCATCACTGGTTCCCCCATGATGGCATACATCAGGCACGACAGGCACAGGCACATGGCTGAGTCCCACTGTGCCACTCACTCTGCATCACTGTCCCTGCCCTGGGTCACATCCTGGCTGCACTGCATCTGCAGGCTCCCTGTCCTGGCTCTGAGCAGGAGGGGGCTGCACCTCTGGTGCTGGTAAGTGCTTCCAGCTGGATTCCTGTCAGCTAAATATCACCCTCGCTTTTAAATGGATTCCCACCCAGTTCTTCTGGCAGTGCAGAAAAAAACACAGCTCTAAGTAACCAGAAGCATGCATCATTTACAGAGCAAGAAGGGAACACCGTTACCTCCCTCCCCCTCTGCAGGACACAAGACAACCCAGAAACACAGGCTCCTTTTGGTGACAGCCTTCCTCCTGACTGATACTGCTGTGTGGATTACAGTGACACAGGGTGTGTCACAGACTCCATTACACCTTCTAGATGGGTTCAGTCTTACTTGCACCAGTCACACCAGCCAAAAAACCCAACCAAAACTATCTACTCTGAATACTTGCCACACACTGAGAAAGACATCTAATGAAGTCACCAATTTGCTTTATGGGTACAGTCAGCTGAAATAGTCTGAAGTCAACTACAACGCAGTTCCTCCTGTTGCAAGCAGTTTAATTACTTTGCTGCTTTTACCTGCACTTACACCACAGTGCAGTTATCCTCTTCAGCACTAGTTGGTGCCTCAGGTCAATACAGACAGCAAGAGCTTAAGCCTAGATGTTTTAAGCTAGATCTAGAGGGTTTCCTTCTTTGCACCTAAATTCGTAATTCTTCTGGTACTGAACTCTCAGGAGAGCAGCAGGAGGATAAGTGGGGCTTGCTCTGCAGCACTGAAGGAGCACATGAAATTCCAGGTCACCTTTTTACCAGATGTCATAAAATCATAGAATTATATAAAGGCCTGGATTGAAAGGGACCTTAAAGACCATCTAGTTCCAATCCTGCCATTGAAAAAGACATCTTCCACTAGACCACATTGTTCAGAGCTCTGTCCAACCTGGCCTTGAACACTTCCAGGGATGGGGCATCCGCAAGTTCTCTGACCCTTTCTCTCAGCTCTGTCCTCCAGACTTCTGCAGTCTAATCTGAACTGAAGGACAGAATAATGACATAAGGAGAAATTCTCTGATTTGCAGCCCAGTACAGACTGAATTAATTCCTTTGAATGGATAGTGAAAACAAAAAGATGGAGTGGAAAGAGAATTTGGGGGAAAGAAGGGAGAAAAGATGGATCACAAACTCAGTGAGCATGGCGTTCGCTGGCCAAGGAGAATCAAATTCATGAATTCATTCACCACTAATAAACACTCGTCTCATAATCTTAAAACAAAAGAAAAGAAAAAGTTCTCTGCGAGACACAGATCTCACTCTCCCTCCTACTGCCACTTAGAAAACCCACCCGTTGTTTCTGCAGCTGACAGGCTCTCCCCAGCCCTTACTATACACCATCTCTCAATAGGAAGTTGTATTTCCCAAAGTCGTCATCCCTGGGGCAGAGCAGCATGTCCTTGCGAGCTTTGGCCAGTTTCTGTTTCAGCACTTCCCTCCGGTCCAGCCACTCTGTCAGCTCATCCTGGCCATGGGCAAAGCGACACTCCTCTCCCTCAGGGCAGGCCTTGTTCTTCTGGAACCTGCCAGCACAAGAAGATTTGTCAAGAGGGTACCCCCAGGACAGGGTTTTGAGTTCCCTGTCTTGAATACTCGATCAGGGCCCACTGAAACATGCTGTGAACTCTCCTTTTTAAGGATGAGACAATTCTCCTACAAACCCATGTAGGCAGGAAAGGCAACAGAGGCTTGAAACAGAAACAGGCCAGTGAAAAGAGAAATGGCAATGAGGGGATTTAATCAAGAGCACAAAATAACGTGAGTTGGAACTGGACCAGCAGGGAGAAATCACTGCACAGGAGAGGAAATGCCAGGTAACCGCCACAAAAGACAGAGCCTTCTCTCTAACCAAAATGGCATTTCTAACCATCACAAGCCTTCTCAAGGCACCTCAAGGTGTTGATTCAGAGGGTGTGAGGCATTCAAACCATTTAATAAGGCACCTGGGATTCCCCCAAGCATTAGGTCTAGTGGACTGTTCAGCAACCTGAGTGCCAAGAGCATCCTGGCTATGGGAGGCACAGGTGCAGACATGAAGCTCGCTCCCCTTTTCTAAAGACACATGCTCAGGAATGTACTTTTATCCCTCAGTATTGTGGTTGACCACCTCTGGGATCCAACAGCAGCCTCACTCTAAACCCAAACCATCATCTCATCCCACTCCTCCTCCGTGCAGAAGTATGTCTCTGGGAACTCTGAGAGGATGAGGAGGGATGACAGAGGTCCTGGATCTGTTTCCCCATCCCTGCAGCAGCAGCATAGGAGAGAGATGAAACAACGGTACCTTTCGCAGAGCCGGAATTCGCCCATGGGAAAGCGGTAGCTCCAGCAGCTGGAGTCACTGTCTGAGGTGAAGACCTTCTCCTTGTGCTTTTCCGACTGGATGTGCTGCTGCCATTGCTTCTTGCTGTTGCTGTTCTTCCCACAGAGCCAGCAGTGGTAGCCCATCTAAGCAGTGCAGACAGGGCAAAGGGCCACTCAGTGTGTCAACATTCACACCTATCCGCCTTCCTTGTGTGGGCACTGCCTCTCCCCTTCTCCTTCCAGAGCATCCTGGAAGCTCCACCCAGTCTACAACTTTCCACACTTCTCTGCCACGTCATCTTTAGGCAACTATGCTGCCACTAAAGGGAAACTCACCCTACCTAAGGCTCAAACAGGCTCAGGGGACAAGGCAGTTCAGTTCACTGACATGGCCCCCCTGCCCCTGCTGATGGCCCCAGTGGGGTCTCACTGCAAGGTCTCCAGGTGCACAGGCAACTCCTCAGGAGCACAAACCCTTACACCAGAACCATCCCTGGAGACACAGGGTGTCTTTAGACACAGGCCTTTAGTTTTCCAAGGCCTCCATACTCTTGACCCAGCTCTTCTCCAGGCTTCTTCCTTTTCTGACAGGCCTGCAATGGCTTTGCCAACTTGCCCAGGAGTAAGCAGGAACCCTGGAGAGAGGCTGATCCCACATAAAAGGCAATCTAAGTTAGACTCTTAATGACTTGAGGATTAACAGAAAAGCCATTGCAGAGCCTTGCTGAAGCTCAATCTCTTCCTGCCTCAGCTGTGCTACCCTTGCTGTACTGCTCCCAGCTGTCCATTTAACCTATGTTAGTACAGACTGTTTTCCAGAAGAGCACTGCAGTCACTGCTAGCTCACACCTGGAGCACAGGAGAGAGGCAGGCTGTCAACACTGAGAAGGAGGAGGAAGAATGAAGGACAAGAGATCAGCTGATTACCATGATGTCAGCATAGTCGGTGGGCATCTGGATCTGTTTCTCCCCTTCTCGCGAGGTGAGTGGTGTTCCCTCTCCAGGCTTCCCAGGATTGTGTTTCTTTAGCCACATGTCATAGGTCTGCTGCATATCTAGTACTGCACAAAGGCAACCCATGAAGTCACTCAGATGACCTCCCACATTGTGCATAACTACGAGAAAAGGAAGAGCCCTGGAGCAGCCCTTCCCTCCCCTCGCCTGTGCAGCAGCACCAGACTGAAGGCCCGTGCTTGGGAGGCCCTGTGTCATCTCCTCAGATGAGACCCCTGGGGAGAGGAGCCAAATTTACACCACACGACCTGGTATAGGGGTTCTGTCAGTTGAGGGCAACTGAGACAGCAGCTACACAAAATTTTCAGGAAGGTGGGAAAGTGCCCTAAGATCTTCTTGGAATTCACCCCACAAGATGATTCTCCATCAGGCCGGATTCTGCTTGAGCTCAGAAGGCATCTCACTCCAGCCAGCAAGCTAAGGCAGGGGCTGTTTTCAGATCTGTGCCTTTCCTCTAAGGAAAGGCACTTTGTCCTCAGCACCAGAGAGGGAGGAGAGCCCTTAAGCAAGCTGGTCACAGGAAGCATTGCAGAGGGAAGAAAGACTTAATGATAGCTTGCTCCAAGTTCAAAACCTGCCCAGACGACTGCAATCATTGTCTCTTGCAGCTTTTGCTTTAAAACCCACTCAGCATAATAGTGGGAAGAGAAATTTGAGGTAGAAATTTTAACTACACACCTGCCTTTCCAAGATCAGCTCCTGAGAGAGGCTATGGAAACATAAATGTTTGCAGACACTGATATGATGCTCTAACTGCAATATGTTAGTGATTTACTCCTTGCTAAATGGGTAATTGAAGAACTCGAGGCAACTGGGAATAATGAATGCAAATTCCCCCAAACTGAAACAACACTGTCCTTAGAATATTCACCTTTGTGCTTAAGCAAAACACTCAGATCTGATGTCTGATGTGCTTCAAAGGCCTCAGCAACAAAATTATTTGAGCTGTAACAAGTAACAGGTTGGCCCAGCAGAGAGAAAGACCCTACACAGAATCATTAAGACCAAACAAACTCAGGGCAGGACTGAAATCCTTAGCATCTCCCACAGAGGCAGGTGAGCACTTGGACAACTGACCATTTTTCCCCAGCTTGCTGCTGGTCTGAATGAACATGGATTTCTGCCAGAGCTGGCCATCCAGGACATGGGCAACCCCCTAGGTGTCCCCCAAAAGGTAAGCTAGGAGCCTGCATAATTAAATACAGACAAGCTCCTCCGCAAAGTCACCACCCAATTATGTCATTCAGGATCTCAACTCCACCCCTTTGAGTACAATGCCATGAACAGGGAGTGCCACAACCCAGGAGCAAGGGATATGAGGAAAAATAGGCAAGAAAGCCAAGGCAGATAGAAGACAAACAAGAGAGATACAGGAGCAGCTACAGGCCAGGACTGGTGCTGTGGCAGAGCTCCATATGGAGCCAGGCCTGGGACTTTACAGGCAACTGGAGGGACAGCACAGGGTGGATTCAAAAGTGCTGTAGGAAGAGAGGGCAGCAATGGAGCAAAGCAAGACATGGGCCCAGTGTATACTAGTGTCAGAGTAAGGGACTCAAGATATACACACACATTAAAGAAAAAAGCAGCTCTAAATTACTGTAGACAGACCTGCCCCATAATCCCACCTAACCTCATGAGAGCAGACCTGTCCACGTCTTCACTGTCAACAGTATATCTTAACAGACCCTGCATCCACTGCCCAAATGTCTTCTTCCCTCTCCTCAAACTCTCTAGCCCACATTTCCCCAACTCACTTTTATTCTCCTTCATGAAGGTCCACATGTCTCTCTCCTCCGGGCTGTGGGCAAAGGAGCAGTTGCCCACATACTGGCATTTCCTGCCATTCTGTGCATGGATACACAGCTGTTAAAAGACAGAGAGAAAAATTTAGCATAAGCACAAACACTCCTTACTAGAGGGGAAAGTGGGTTCAATAACCAGCCAGGGCATTAAATTGCACATAGGAGAGGTTGCAAACAGGACACTTCATACACCATTAACTCCTGCTTCTTTTCTTCAATCTCCTGATGACATAAACATGCAGGCAGCTCAGTTCAGTACCTGTTCCATTTCCACAGGTGACCAGGTGCAGGTACAGGGCAAGACAGCAGGGAGCAACCTGGATTGATCCAACAGTGTCTCCTGCTGGTCAAGCTGCTGGTCCCCAAAAGTGACTCGTTCTCCAGCCATCTCCGAGTAGGTGAAGAATGGCCTTACAGGTTGCTTAGACCATCCTAGTGTGCACACAATTTTACCTCACAGCTACCAATAGCATCATTGCCAGAGAAAATGAGAAGCTCTGCAAGCATCATATTTACTAATTGTCCCTTCTCCTCGCAGTCCTGGCACCACAGGAGGACCTACCATAGGGGGGGGAAGGAGCTTCTCCTTTCAGGGAAAAAGGAAAGGAGAGGAAGAGAGAAACTATCTATCATCACTTTTGGGGCTGGGGTTGGAGGTTGAGTATCTGTAGTTTTCCTTAAAGCACGTGGCTTTTTAGCTGAGTCCTTCCTTAGTTTTGCTTTCAAAACCCATTGTGGGCACATTTCACAATCTACACAGCAGCCCAGCCACAGCAAAGGCAGGAACTGGCTTCTCCTAAGCTTCTCACCTCTCACTCACATTGAGAAACTCTGACCTAAGGGGAGACATAAATGTCATTCCCAAACTCTGTGCCAGCCGGAGATGCATTAACAGTTCCTGTTATGCATTAACAGCAGCATCAAAGACTCACATATGTTCAGAGTGGTTTAAATGGGTGCTGCTCCTTTTTCTGCTTCACCTTTTTGCTGCATGTGTTTTGCTGCCATCAGTCTGTTCTTACCTCCCATCTCAGCCATCACGTGCCTGCCTCCTTGCCAGGTCTGCAAGGGAGCAGCCCTCAAAGCACTGCACCGTGGTGGAAAGGAATGGGAAGGGGCACCTGGCCATGCTGGGCATGGGGCTTACATCATATTGCTGTGGGAAGTTGCGGATGGAAGGCAGTGGTCGGACAGACACCCACTTCTTCTTTGCTTTGGACATCACCAGCAGGACACGGCGTTCCTTTGTCCAACTGAAGAAGAGAGAATAAATCAAGAGAGGCATAAGGAAGAGCAGAAAAAGAGTTCTTTACCTCAGAGGCCCTTAAATATTGAGAGATGACCAGATCCTCCTGTCCAGCTTGTCCTTGCACTATCTGGTTGCTCCTACACATGCACATCTGTGATGGAGAAACTACAAGAAGGGTATTTTAGGAGGACTTCTCCCTGTATGTGTTACCTATCTCCTAGGGTATCTCTTCTCATAAAGCCACAAAAAATCTCCCTCAAATTTCACATGACATCACCATGGATTACTAAACAGCTGCCTTCTACCCTTCAATACAGCCAATTCTTGTGCAATCAGATCCAGGAAAAACACTTGGGAATATTTTCTGCTTGAAAGGTGCAATAGAAATGCAAGTCATTACAAGCCCTGTCTTATGAGCAGGTGCCAGGAAGTATTAATTCTCCTGCAGCTCCAGCAAGTGATCACCACGAGATACCTGGACAAAACCCCCAGCTCTATTCAGGAGCTGCATAAAAAAGTGTTATTTTTCCCATTCCAGGAAGCAATCCTCACCTGCTCACTTCCTCCAGAAACTGCTGCTTCTGTCTTTCTTCAACAAAAGTATTACATTTGCAATAGGATGCTGGGCTGTGCCTTCATGGCTTGTGTTATGGGAAGAGAAATCCTATAAACCCTTCCATCCTATCCTGCCAGGCTGCCTGGGTGAGACAGGCCACAGTTTCCATGACCCAATAGTGACTTCCCAGTCAATATTCCTCTTGTAGGGGACTTTTAAGAAAGATGGGGACAAATTTCTCAGTAGGGCTTGTAGTGATAAGACAAGGGGTAATGTCTTAAAACTGAAAGATGTAGATTTAGACAAGATACAAGGAAGGAACTTTTTATGATAAGGGTGTTGAAGTGCTGGCACAACCCAGAGAGGTGGTGGATGCTCCATCCCTGTAAACATTCAAGATCAGGCTGGACAGGGCTCTGGGCAACCTGATCCAGTAGAATATGCTCCTGCTCATTGCAGGAGGGCTGGAGTAGGTGACCTTTAAAGGTCCCTCTCAATCCAAACTGTTCTATGATTCAATGATTCTATCACACCAAATATTCTCATGGGCCCCAAGGAGTAAAGAGGTGCAAACAGACACGACATGCATCAGAGAAGAGCAACCAAAGCAATGGAAGAGCCAAGGACAGGCACCTTTGAACAGCGAGGAGTATAAACAAGTGCAGAGGAGAACTATAGTAGTGACTTGCTAAGAAGAAATTGTTACAACTGGGAAAAAAGAGAATTGCAGGAGCTGGACTCAATGTGCCAGGAGTAACAGTCTGCACAATGCTGGCTGCAAATAAAAACAGTAAAGAAGAGAGATGGAAGCTGGGAAACAGCTATCTGCAATGCCTGCTATAGTGACAAACACCCTGAGCAGTGAGAGGCTGCTAGGAAGTCTTACAGCCTCTTCCCAAGAGGCCAAATGAAGCCCTGAAGGAGGTAGGATGAAAAATTCCTGCCCTTTGAAGAGGGATGGGAGAAAGAGAAGGTTGCATTGCTCACCAGTGGCGGGCTTTGGCACTACAGTACTTGAGGTCTTTATCTGGCTCCACCAGCTGCCCATTCCTCCAGCATTGGCCACACACAAATTTCATCTGGAGGTCAAAGGTGCTTGACGTGGGAGTCCGGGGAGAAGCCTGGGGAAAAGAACCACAGTCTCAGGCAAACAGAGCAAAAATGCACCTCCCAAACCCGCCACAGAGATGCTGGCAGCTCCCCCCACGCCCATGTGCCAGCAACAAGCCAGATTAAATCAGAGACAGCCTAGCTCTCCTTTGCCAGAGTTAGCCGGTGGCCCGCTGAGATACCAGACAGGAGCAAAACCACTGCTTGCTTCAGCATGATTTCCTGGGCTTTGACGTCTGGCCAAAAGCACAAACAGCCTGGCAGCTTCCAGCACTGACCAGGCCTGGCTGTGAAACCCCTGCAGCCTATTTCCATGTACAGACAAGCTCTGTGAGACCTGGCCCAGCACTTAAATCCCCATTTCCCTTCGGGGAGGACAATCCACGTCCCCCTCACTGCCTGTGGAGAGACCTTGGTCACACAGCTGAGAGAGCTCCCTCAGGAGGAAGCCAGGCCATGCCACAGTGCAGGATCCACTGCTCCTGCTTTTAGACCAAGAGGCTCAGGTCACATCTGACATTTGACAGTATGAAGTCAGAGCTGGGTCTCCTTGTTGATATCCTTCCAAGCCATTTCTGGGCAGGTTTCCATCTCTCAGAGTTCCTCTGCACTGAGTTTCACAAGCATTTAATCACAGTCTCCATACGGTGGTACAATGTATGTATTTCACATCCTCTCAGCCACTGCACTTATTGGCCCCTCCATGAGAAGGCTGGTTTGGGATTATGACAGATAGTGGAGAAAGGAAAAAAAAATTGAGCCAGTCCCATATCACTGCTGCCTCATGTTTTCTGAGCAAACCTCTGGAAAGCCATTTGCATTCTGCATCACCACTGGAAGACATGAGCCTGGTGTCTCCCGTTCATTTCCAAACCAAAGAGCAAACCCGACTGCATGCCAGTGGCCCTGGGAGCATGTCAGAGTACAAGAGCCTTGTCATTGAGCCAGCCATGAAGTACAAAGTCATGCCCCAGTAAAACAGTTCTCTGACTGCCAACCACATCAGCAGCCCATCCCACCTGCCAAGCCTTGACTTCTAACCTTGAGCATCTCACAAGGAGCAGAATGCAAGCCCCTGAAGAGCAGGCTTCTGCCAGCAATTCATCAGTGGTAACATGGGCCCTGTGTGCATCCCTTGGCAAAGGGAAAACAGCAAGCACAGACAACACAGAATCAAAGCATCCCCCAGGAAACGCCCCATCAGCTATCGACTACCACTCTGCATCCTCCACATCTAGTCGTTTGGAGAAGCAGAGCTGACATATAAAAGGTCTTCCCTCACTGTGAAAAGCTGAGCAAAGAGCTGACCTTTGCCTGTGCTGACTACAAGAGGCCATCAGTGCTCTGATGTCCCAGCAAAAGGACTCTACCAAAGAACAAGCATCTCTCTTGAAAAGCTGCAGCAATTCTGGCCTACTCATCTGCAAGACAGCCTTTCTGGTGGCTCCCAGCACATGACTTGTTCACCTGTCATCTTTCGCCTGTGCTGGTGACCACCAAGAACACATCAAAGTGGTTGGCTGTGGGATAAGCAAAGTTGAGACACGGGCTATCCTGGAAGGCAATAAGGTGCCTCCCTCTCAGATGTGCAGCCTTTGAACAGTAGTTTTAATCTCTACTTGGTTTCCAGAGGAAATTACACTATTCCCTTTTATAAGCCCCATGCTATCCTCCTGGAGACAGATCTCTCAGAACAGCCAGGAAGTTTGCCTAAACCTACTGACCCAGAAAAAATAAAAACTGAGTGGTTCCAGAAGGGACAATAGATCAGAGATAAACACAATGTCTCTCAGGTAATTCTGTTAATCTGGGCCACTTTTTCCACAAATTCTTAACCTGAAGAAGCCCTGTGCATTTCTTCATCTGAGTCATGCAAACTGCTGATCAATCCAGTGGGCATGTATGCTCCCAGGGGATTAGGAGCCAAGTGAAAAATCAAAGCTGCTGCTGTTAATACTACATGACTGTATTTGTAAAGGCAAGACACATACCTGGCAGGCTGCTGATAACCAACAGTGTGGAAATTATATCACATGAGCCTCTAGCAGATGAAGCCAGGCAAAAGTGCTGCAGGCAATGGCACCACCCCTTGCTATGAAGCCAGACAATATAGTGTTAGCTATACACCATGGCAACCAAATAAATAAAAGTCTTAGGCAAGACAGCTCTCCACTTCAGGCTCTGCAGAAAGCAACAGCCCCAGCACGGCCACTTGTGTCTCCCAACTTCAGGAACCCCTCTCAGTGATACTCAAATGTTCTCTGGAGGAGCCACGTGCCTCAGGTGACTATTTGATGAGCCTAGTTTACTAAGCCACATGACTTGCACTTAAGTGCAAGTACCCCTTATCAGAGACTTTTCTTTCCTCTCCGCTCTATGCTTAAATTAATAATTCTGAGGTCAGTTTTCATGGGGTTCTGCAGCCAGCTAGGGGAATAAAAAGAAATTATCCCTTGGAAACCAGAAAAAATAAAGGCTACAACCCTTCAAATCGCAGAGATCCAATGGGAGGACTCCCATCTACCTGGAGCAGCCTCTCCAGCTGATTGCCTCTTCAATCTGCAGCCACTGAGTTTACTCCTACAGCAGCCTCTGTGGGGCCAGATTTGTGGGGCCAAGTGCAAGGTTCCGGGCAGGTGCTCAGCAAGCAGTGTATCTTTGTCTTCCATTTCGTGCTAAGCCTCCTGACCTGCAACATCACAGCTACCGGGCCCCTCCATGCTGCCTCTTTTCTCCACAACTGGATAGCCCCAGCTGCTGAGTCCAACTGGCAGCTGTGATAAAACTGCAGCAAAATCCCCCAGAGCGACTGCTTCCGCTGACCAGAGGGCATGGGGGTGAGAGTGGATCACACGGGATAGTGGGAAGGAGGAGTCTGTGTTTACAGCGCTCCTGGGAAGTTATCTTTGCCAGGCAGCCAACTTTAAAAGCTGGAAGGACGCTGAGAAAACTCTGAGTCACGTTAGCCTGCCTGGACAGGAGAAAACAATGGCAAAAGTAAACATCTCTCAACAAAGTTAGTCCTGCCCGCAGGGTCTTCGGCAGCAAGCCAGGGTCTCATCCCAAAGCGCAGCCCTCTGGCTGAGGACGTGCCGATGCCAAAGCCATGGTTTGCTACTTGCAAACACACGCATCTGACCGATTTGACTCTTCCTGACAGTGCCAGCGCCAGGCTGCCAATCCCCACAGACAGATGGTGGTGCCACTGGTAGGCACTTTCTGACTGTACCAACATGGCTGCTGCTTCACCTCCGCACCCTGGAAGGGTGGAAGGTGGAGTGTGGCTCTGCGACAGGCATTTGTGGGACACAACAAGATTTTGCCACTGGCCATCAGCCCTAACACTGCCCACAGAGCCCAGAAACTGTAGCTCGCTGCCCATCCCCTGATGCAGCAGGCTCTGGCATTTCATTTCCTGATCCTCTGCCCCCTGCAAGCCCCAGCAGCCAGAAATGGAACCTTCACTCAGTATCCAGATCCCACATGTTTCAGCAGACATGCTCGGACCACGTCTGCCATACAGCTTGTTCTTCCAGCAGCAGCACCTCCAGGCAAAAGTGAATTTGAAGCTGTGAGACTTACAGGAAAACAGCTGTCCATCTATCTTTTTTTTTTTTTTTAAATTCCCTCATTATGCACAGAGAGTGGCAAGACAGAGCTTTCTGGAAAATGCAGGTAGATCCACAACAGGCAGGAAAGAACCAGTCTCTAGACTGCACTCTTGGGGCAGGGATTGCTAATATAAATCCAACTGCTGTCACAAACTGCTGCAAATTCACACTTAGTTTCCTCCCTTGTGGAGATGCAGGCTCCCTCTGTCCCCACACCAGGCAGAAAGAGATCAGCCAGCTCTGTCTGCAGGGACCATTCAGATCACTCACTTCTCATATAATACAGGATGTAGAAATGTGTCCTTCTTAGATTCCTGAGAAGCTAGAACGGATTTTTTAAGCAAGTGAGACAGTTTTGGGAACTGGAGACCTTGGTTATTCTGGACTGCTGCTTCCCATTCCACTCCCTCAACCATTTCAGACCTCAACAGCTGCATAGGTTTGTTGCTGAGCATCCCCTCAAAGATGACTCCATCTCATGCACCATAACCAGTACACAGGTGGACACAGAGCCCACTGCAAGCATCAGTGCAGTCACCTGCATCCTTCCTGCTGGGCTAAGCCGTGCCCATCAGACCTGCTCTTCCCCAGCATCAGTGCCCTACAGCCTTCAGAACACTTCTGTTGGCCCACAGCCTAGACAAAAAACAACTGCTACACACCACATGAGCGACTCAGATCCCTCTCCTATAAAACACATCCTCTTCAGGATGCTTACAGACTGAATTTGGTGCTGGTCTCTCCAGAGGGACTCCTGGGTGACACGTCCCAGACAAAGATGAAACACCCTTGCTTTGACAGTAAGGCACAGACCAAGGGGTGGTGAACTCAGGCCTTCACGAGAAAAGCTGCCAAATGGGAACAAAAAGGATTCACAGGACTTTCCCCACTATTCTCCAGTGGAAAGAATTGCTCTTACACCTGAGAGCTTACCAGGAGGCATCAAGTTTCTCATCTTGTCAGACATATTTTATGAAAGTAATTAAAGAACAAAAACCTCCTCATTCTAATGGCAAAAACTCCTTTAGTTCAACCTCAGCACTGGGAATCGTCCTCACTGGGTGGGCTCTGCTCCTACACTACAGAATTCCCCTTTGGAGAAGAAAAAAAGGATAAGGCAGTACTGCCTATACTGAGCAGGCTGGAAGAAAGTAAACAAAGAAGTGCCTTTTGCTTATAACTTTCTCTAGGGAAAGTTCTTAGCTGTGCTGGAGGGTGCAGCCAGAGGCACTCTCTCCCACACTGAGAGACTGGTGGCACAAAGAAAGGCAAAGCTCAGCCTCCTCCTGGTAAAGTACCACTAATATCTCTGCCCAGCCTCAACAGCACCTGGACTGCAAGTTCCACCCACTCCTGCATTTAGATCAGTCCTGTTGGTCATGAGTCATTTCTTAAGAGTCCTTCAACCTGCTCTATCATCCCTTGGCCACTAAAGGGCAGCAGGACATCTTTGGTCTCCACTCTGTGTGGCCACAGTCCCAAAATCTCTCAATTTCCCTAGCAAGGTGTCACAGCAAGCACAATTCTCTGTGTGTTGCCCTCAGGGTCCTGGAGGCTTCACCCCACCATGGAACAGAGCAGATAACAACACTGCAAAACAAGGCACAAAGCTCAACACCAGCACTGCAACCAGGAAAGCTCTCAGCTCTCCTCCTCCTCGATGGCAAGCCTGGTCTGTCTGGGAACTATCAGGTGCAGCAGTGAGAGGGAAAGAGAAAAGACTGGAACTATTGGGAGTAAGCTGCAAGCTCTACATCCACATTACTTACCATGCTGTTGGCTGGTTTGCTGGCATGTGCCTCCATCTGCTGCCAGTACTTCTTAGATTCCTGCACGATATCTTCATGGGTCATTCCTGGGAACAAAAAGGAGACAGAACTAAGTTACTCTGCTTTGACCAACACAGAGAGGCGTCACAGGACTTCTTATGTTTTGGATTACTAACCCCTGAGTGACTGACAGCTCCTGACAGTCCCCCTGGTAATGTCAGGACATGAGCTATGAGGGGACTCACCATAGAACATGTTTAATCCCAGGCTAAGGGAGCTCCTTCTCCACATGAGCCAAACAAAAGGATAAGAGTTTGGTCTCCTGGGCTCATTCAGACCCAGCTTTCTGCTCAGCCTGTCTGCAAAGGACCCAGCTCTCCCTCTGAGACAATTATTCTTCACTGGGAGTCAAGACCTTGACCAAGGCTGTCTCCCAACACCATAACAACAGATTCTACTGAGGTTCCTAAAAACAATGCTTTGTTACTGTTGATCTACTCTAGAAGGGAGTTTTTGCCATGAGCTTGGAAGTTCACAGATATCCCATTGAGACATCTACCACCTCCAAGACCCTAGAAGTCTCACCTATTCCCTGCTGTGATTAATTAGCCTGTTACAGCTTCAAGTTGAAGGGGTTGCCCATCAAGGAAAGTTGAAATTCAATATATACAAACACCAAACGCAATCAAAGCAGCAAGGGAAGACCAACAGCTCAAAACCAAGCAAGGAACAGCTGCTAGTAGGTAACCAGCAAGGAGAGATCTGCAAGGTTTCAGGTATCAGAAATGCAACATCAGACAACAAGAAAAAGGGTTAGTCAGACCTTATCTAAGGAATTAGCTCCTGACCAGCTCAAGTGATGAGGGAACAGCCTCTGTTGGCACCAACCAGATAGATGGGCACTATGATTCTCAGAGCACAAACAGCAAGACAAAACTGTGAAAGGGTAGGAACTGTTTGGTCAATGTGAGGACTGTTACAAAAAAAGCCATGATATTTAAGTGCTATAAAGACCCAAGATAGCTGCCAAAACAAACTGAAGCAAAAATCTTGCAACAGCCAGCTGACTGCAACAAGTAGGATGCTGACGATGGCCTTGATGCAGCATCAAGATACAGCATCTGTGACACAGAGGTTGAAAAATTGATTACTTTGCCTATGCCTACAGCTTTTATTTCTGAAGCGAGGTGTTCCTCAGTCATGCTACATGGTCACTATCTTTCATCTGGGAGCCAGCATGTTCCAGAACTTAAGAGACACCAAACATAAGTTTTTATCTCAGCTTAGGCTGCATGTAACTTGGGTAAGTCAAAGCATTCCCAACCTCAGTTTCCCTATCTGCGATTCCAGATATTCAGGTCTGTGCCAAGAAACAATACTGCCATTTGCCCAGGGCTTGAATAGGATGAAAAGCATTCAGGGAACTTTACCATTCTTCAAGAACATTTGCTCAGGCCTTTAAAATGGCAGCTGCTGCATAGCTGGTACTGCTCACAGATCAGAGCTATTGGTGAATTTTCTACTTCTTACACATTAATCCCAGAAGGAATGGTGTAGAGTTAGAAAAACTGCAACTCCCTCTTTCATGTCTAAATATTCTAGGGTTGGACACATTGCTGATCTGTACTTTGGGGACAAAAACTATAAAGCTGGGAAAACCACAGCAAAAAGTTAACATGCTGCACCGGACCTGGCAGGGAAAGGGCTGAAGCAGCTCCCACCTTCTCCACTCTGCACATGTACACTGTGATCCTTGAGATGCAGAACCAACGGGAGAAACATATACAGGTCTTGTCAGAAAACTGAATTTCAAGTGAAGTTCTTAGCAAGTGACTGCCTTCTTCCAGTCCCAGAAATTTGAACAAACTCAGTCTAGAAATGTGGTCGTTGGGAAAAAAACACCCCTCCCAAATGTGAAAGGATGTTTTCCAATCTACCAGCTCCTCAAAGCATGAACAGTCACAAAGAAATGATTTGAGAACCAAAAGGCCCATGTGTTGATTACTTATAATACTTGATTACTTTCAGCATCTTCTGCAACATCATTAGTGAGAACAAAGACTGTGATTTCCACTGATGGAAGACGACAGCAAGGTATGTCTGTGAAAAGCCACAGTGAATAAGAAAACAGTCCTGCCTGTCCAATTTTCACATCTTGGGAACCTTTACTCCACTAGTATGATCCTTTATCCCCATGAACAAAGCCACAAGCTCTGTGAAAGCTCAAATGGCTGTGAAATGTTTCCAATATTAGCTGTTATGAATGATGCCCTTTTCCTACTCTTGCCAAGCAAACAGTGCCCAAATGAAACTCTCTCTGCTCCAAAGCTAAAGCATTCTCAGAGAATGGCAACAACTACCTTTCATCTCTGTTTCCATAATGAAGGCTACACTTAGGAGAGGGAATAAACTACTGCTCCAGGAAGGCAAACTCACAAGGGGAGCAGGCTCATATATACAGTCCTACAGAAAAAACCCCACAAGATAATGGCTCTCTCATTGTTGGAAAAGATGGAAGTAAGCACAGGGCTTATTGACCACCTCTTTCTTCTCCAGGCTAAAGAGGAAGGAATGTAGAGGGAAGAAGGGAGTAAAGAAACTTTTCTAAAAAAACCAAAATAAAACAACAAAAACAAACCAACCATGGGGTGGGGAAAAGAACAAGGTCCTTGAACATTAGAGTGACCAGAGTACTATGAGCATGCAGGGCAACAGTGGTGGCCTATAGCTCACAGGCAACATGGTCACTTAGACATTCTAGAGTTGTAATTTTTAATTTCCTGAGGCCACAAGTAAATGAGGTCAAAAGAAAAAGATGGCATTTGCCACAGTGTCACACTTGTTCATCACTGTCCCTCATGAGCTGAAGCCAAGGCCAAGGACTGCACTGAACACCAATTACAACATCAAAGAATGGTGAGAAACATCCATAACACGTTTCCTCTCTGAAGTACTCCCATTATCAGGCTGGGTGTTGAACTAAACAAGACCCTGTGATGAAAAAAGATGTAGGCAGCACTGTGGGTAGACCAGTACCTACACAATCAATAGGAGAGCAGCCAGAGAAACCCTCCAAACATATCAGATAGGACAGAGAGAAAGGACTGAAAGTTCCAGATATGGCAGTGTCATTACATGAGTGCCCCAAATATAATTTTTCCAAAAGCCTCTTCAGAGGCATCTTATCAAAGGCTTTTTGGGAAACACCAAGTATCTTGTCATTTCCCAGTGTTGGTGAATTTGTTTTGAGAAACTGGAGATGCACAGCCTTCCTTTATATAGCTTTGTCACCTGTGCACGCTGCCATTCTCACTGCAGCTGATGCTCACTCAGGGGTCCAACTGTTACTTGCACAAGATTTAAGCACCAAAACACCTTTTAGAATTCAGCTCTACCCAACCATCATTTTAATTTACTCAGCTGATCCCAAGGGATAAGCTCCCTGGCCTACAAATTATAATAGCACATGTAAAGGGACAAGGACCAAATCACCTCACAGAACACCTAAGTCTTCTTTTCTGTGTCCTGAGGAAGCATAGTAAGTGTATGCACAAGTGAATGACAACTTCCCAGCACTCCCGAATCACCCTCTTCCCCTCTCAACTGGCCCTGGATACACACTGGAAAAAACTCAAGGTATACACAACACCAGCCAAGTCACACTTACCTGAATATTGCTGCAGCAGCCAGACCTTGAGCTCAATGAAACTATGAGCAAAGTGGCAGCTGTCCTCACGCAGGCAGCCATAACGCACCTCGTGTCGGCACACGTCGAACTGGAAGTGCTCTTGGAACTGACGGATCTTGGAATATTTCAGGGAGGTGGAACGCACAATGTGGACCAGACACCTGCAGCCAGGCCAGAGAAATATGAAGCATGAGAGGATCAAACCCTCCCCACCTGTTCCTTTGATGTGACATCCAGATATTTGGCTGGGCAGGCAACACAAGCAACTCTGGGAGAGATTCCCTCTGGGAAAAGCAAGCCCCTATACCCTCCCACTGTATTAAGCCTAGGTAGGTACCTTCCATCTCCTCAGCGCACGGGTGATGCTCTGCTTAAGTTCAGAGACCAGATACATTTCAAAATATGCAGCAAAGATACCAACTCCTCTGGCTCAGCAAGTCCCTAAATCTCAGGTTGCCAGGGACCAGAGGAATTGTATGACTGTGTATTTGACATGTTTGTTATACTTGTTTTCCTAAATGTTCATTACCAGCCAGTCAGAAGCAGAATCTTGAGCCAGAGAACCTTTTTTTTACCTTTATGTAAAGGCCAAACTTGAACAGCAAATTAAGTCAATGGAAAACTTAGTAGACTGACACCAAAGGGCTTTGCTGATGCCTGAAATCCTTCAGCACCAGGAGCAAACATACAGGACAAAGCCCACAGTCCTATATATCATGTTTGGAGCTGCCCTATGATTGGAATTCATGGGGAGGAAAGAAAGAAAGAGACCGGGGCCCTGGAGTTAAACTGGCTGGACTTTTGAGAACTTGTTCCCATCAGCACAAAAAATTGTTCACTCACTTGTTGTCATGGAAACTGTGTTTGGCAGAAAGGTTGGAGCAGACAGATGGTGTGTCCTTGGTCCCTTTGCTGATAATCCGGGGTTTGCTGTCAAAGCAAATCTGAGAAGGGAAGAATTAGCATGCTGGGAAAATCTTAGAGAGCAGTGAACCAAAGCCACTTCACTTGGAAAAGGAAGAACCAGAGCCAGCCTATTCTAATGTTCAAAGTTAGAAAGAAGTCTGGTGAAAACTTTGTGGTAGGGCTTTAAAATAAAGCAAGTGAATTTCTGAAAAAGCTTCTGGACAACAGTTTTTGGCTTATTCTCAACAGTATTTTCCATTGTGGTCGGAAAAATTTTGGTCAGAGCCACATATTCTTTCCCTGTTAACCAACAGAACAAGAACAAGGGGGAAATTATGGTGAGAAATGAAAGAATAGCCACTTCACAGCAGAGAACATTTCCCTTCACATGTACTGCCAGCGTGGAGAACTCTACCGCATAGCATCAAGACAATATGCGACAATCCTCAGCTGACCAACTCAGTGGCTCTGCACAGACATAAAGTGGGAATTTGTTGCATTATGGAGTTCTGATTTCTAAAGTAACTGAGGCTAAATTACAAGTCAAAGCAACATCTCAAGACAGACAAAGAGACAGGTGATCCTATGAGGCTGTGAGCACTCAGTTCAACCGTAGGGCTACGAAGGAAATCTACTTCTACTTTGTCCCACACAGCTGCATGCACTGCTAACTGCCTTTCTGCCTTTCCTGGCTGGGACAGAGAGAGTCATAGATGGCCTGCTCCTGCACCTTTAAGATTTCCTTCTTGAAGAATGTCCAGCCTTCATGGACTCCTCCACCCTTCAGGACTCCCTTCCCTACCAAGGGACTCTGTCAACTAGGCTCCTGAACAGGCCAAAGTCTGCCCTCCAGAAGTCCAAGGTGGCAGTACTGCTGACCCTCCTTCTCCTTACTTCTCCAAGAATTGAAAATTCTATCATTCTGTGATTGCTGTGCCCAGGACAGCCTCCGACCATCACATCACCCACCACTGCTTCTCTGTTCACAAACAGCAGGCCCAGTGGGTGCCTTCCCCAGTTGTCTCCCTCACCAGCTGTGTCAGGATGTTATTTGGCACAGACTCCAGGAACCTCCCAGACTGTTTCCTCTCTGCTGTGTCATATTTTCAGCAGACATCTGATAAGTTGAAGTCTCCCACAAGAACACAGGTCAGAGATTGTGAGACTTCTCTCATCTGATTACAGAATAGCTTGCTTCTTAACCCTGGTTGGGTGGTATATAACAGAATCCCACCAGGATATCACCCTTGTTGGCCTTCCCTGATTCCTACCCATAAACACTCAAGCCCATTGCCACCATCATGAAGATCTAGACAGTCAAACACTCCCTAACATACAGAGCAACCCCATCACCTCTCCTGCCTTGCCCAAGCCTCCTGAAGAGTTTCTAGCCATCCATTGCAGCACTCTGGTTGTGTGAGTCATCCCACTAGTGGCAACTATCAACATATCAATGGTCCAGACACATACTGAGGAGATGATGAAGGATGCCTGCCCCCTCCCACCAGCTCAGTACCTCACAGAGGAAGGTGAAGATGCCCTGATGTTCCTTGAGGAGCTTGGCAATTGTGAGGCTGCTCTGCTTGATCCCACCTAGTGGGTCAAAGAGGAGGTCACGGTTGAGGGTCCCCTTCCTCTCCTCCGTCCACACGTCGATCTCTTCCTGGTGGTACGCGAAGGTGCAGTTATCCCCGTACTTACAGTCCTGCTTGTTAAGCATATCTACAAAGCAACAAACAGCACACACCGCCACACAGGCAGGGTGGCCCAGTCAGAAACTAAACTCTCTCTTGTCTCCTCCCACTGCCTCACAAGGAACTGAAAGCAAGAAAATAGAAAGCTAAGGAAAAAAGAAAAGACATCTCCCACAAGCTTGTCTGTATCATGACATTCAGGCAAGTTAATGAAAACTACTGAATGAATGGTGACAATCTCAAGTAATGCCCCTGTTGGGGAAACCATCTCAAAACAGAGGCCAGCTTTCATCAATGCCTGGCCACGGACAGATCATGATTTAACTAACTCCTTTTAAAAATAATCCAGATTAAGTTCTCCCGTACGCCCAGCACTAAGGAGCCCTGTTAGCTTGGTTCTTGCAATCTCCCCATCTCGTTAGGTACTTTGTAATAACACTGCCTCAGGCACCACTCTGGTCACACTGCTTGCATGTACAGTGGGATGGATGGAGCAAAGGAGCAGATAGAGAGTGCTTTTCCCTAGGCAGAACCATTGGGCAGCTGGGTGGAGTGGGACTAATGTGAGCACTTGTACAGGAGGCAACTTCTCAGTAAAGCCCATGTCAACAGGGCAGCTCTGAGCACTTGACTGTGCACAGCACCTCACTGAGCCTTTAGAACTCTTCTGCTCCATCACTTTAGAAACTGCCTGCTCTCCACAGAATGGCAGCTCACTGTCTTTCACTGTACTGAGCCATCCAGTTCATAGGCTACTGATGGGACAGGAGACCCCAGAGCAAAAGGCAGTATTAACTAGAATTTCCCTCCCAGCCTCCCCTGGCAATACAGTGAATAGCCCCTTCCCAGCCACCAACTGCCCCAGATCACCTTTGCACAGGTAATAGGATCCTACAAAGTTGGTTTTGGTTGGGCGAGGACGGATCCTCTTCCAGGTCTTATCTTCCGAGTTCTTCAGCCTGCCCAGCAGGATGTCCCGCTTGCACTTGTGCTCCAAGCCTTCTCGATAGGTGTAATCACCAGCTTTGGGCCCTGCAGGACAGAGCAACCCCATCAGCCCAGGGAAAGCCAAATCTGAGCCTGGGCCAGCGCTCTCGTGACAGAACAAACACATCACCTGTTTTGGGATAGCAGATATGACATGCTTGTTTGAAGATGTGAGTAGATGCCAAGGGGTTCTTCACTAGCAGGGCTGTGTTGGGCATTACTGGTTCTGGCTGGGACAGCAGGTGCTCGGTGACCTTGGGCACAGCTGGGTGACTCACTCCACCAAGGCTGACCTGAGTGAAAACACACATACCTCTCTTTTCAGGTCTGCAACCACCCAGGCAAGAAATCTCTCTAACCCCCTGATCTGCTCCAGTCTCTCAAAAATCCTTTCTCCTTTCCTCTCTCATTAAAATGTTCACATCTGAAATGACATTTCCAAAAGGGCTGCATGCAACTTTTTTAAAGAGAACAAGCACTGTGGTATGTTCACTTCAGTCAGGCCTCTTTCTCTATTTGTAAGGGACCTCAGTTTTCTGTCATGAGCCACAGAAAAAAATGCCCCCCTTGCTCCTTCCCATTCCTTCCATCACGATTAACTCTGCATGAAAGACTTTTAACCCTATCCCAACCTGAGGAAAAAACCAAACTGCATATCGGTAAATCTTCAGGGAGATTCACGCTGATGTTAATAGGGCTATCAGATGACAGGAACTCAAGAATAATTGTTGCTCCAAGCTTGCTAGCCACCCCTTTTTCTCCAAAACTGGAGACATAGGACAGAGGCAGAACAGTGTATCTGGAGAAGCCTCCTAACAGGGGCAGAGAGCAGCAAAGCACCTCAGTAGCCTGAAGTCAAAGTTGGCTTACTCTGCCCCATCCTTCACTGTTATGTGGCTGCCAAAAACAGTGGGACACCAGCCTCTATGATTCCTTGTTGACCCTACAACAAAGGCCACACCATGTTTACCTCGGCAATATGCAGTTACAGATAAAAATGAAAATGGAACAAACATCTTCCTCCTGAGTGGGGAAATCTTTACATGTCTTGTCACACCAAGGGAGGCAACACTCACTGGGGCAGGTCAAGAAGGACCCAAATTACCTACATCACCCAAGTCACTACTACCTTGGCTCCAGAGCACCTTGGGGCATCAGCACAGGGGAGGAGCTCACTCACCACAGGCGATGGTTTCTGGCTGCCAGGTGGGTGTCGCAGTTCCTGAGAGCTAGTTTCTTCTGGGCAAAAGAGAAGGAAAAGAGCCCCACAAAACAAAAACAATCATTTTACTTTCAGAGGCAGTT
>WEIV01014482.1:130790-147435 GCA_013390005.1 Calyptomena viridis | reverse complement strand
GGGTGCTTGTTGTTGTTTTTGTTTGGGGGTTTTTTGGTTTGTTTTGTGGGTTTTTTTGGTTTGTTTTTTTCATGGAAGAATACTCCAATTACTTTACAGGTTAACTTGTTCATCCCTAATGGTTTCTTCCCTTCTTGTACCCCCATGCCTTCTTCTCCATTTCTGGAGGAAGTCACCTAGATTTCTGTGTCTGGCTAGACGTAACCCAAGAATGCTGATCATCACCTTGATAATTTCTAACGTGACCAGTAACGTTGGGCATGTTAGTGCTGGAAGCCTTGGGCTTTNAAAATAATTTAGTAGCTAGGTACTTTACCTGCAGGGCTGTGCATTGACCTTATCAGAGTAGAAGTGATATACTAGGAATTTTAAAGTCGTTATCTTTTCAAGTAATCTCTAAATTGTTTTTTCTATATAAGAAGAAATCATTCAAATATATGTAAGTNGTTCCTGGGATAGTGGTTAACAACTGGTTGCCTTTTGATTTTTATTATAGCTTGAAATATGCCAAGTCTCAAGTCAATTATGATAGGGGTCATAACTTTGCAAATTAATGCTGATCAAGTTGTTTCTTATCTTCTGCTTAAACATATTCTGTTCCTATGGTAATCACAAAATCCATCTTGGTACAGAATTTTGGATCATGTCTGCACCTAGTGTAAGCATGTATGTATACACATACATAATACTGCTTTATAGCAGGTGAGAAGCTGAACTAGAATATGTATATTTTTGCATTACTGTAGGATTCTGTCATCAGTCCTTTTTTATATATATTGAGTATGGTCATACATAATTGGTGAGGAAGATTTGTCACTATCTTTATTCCTGTGCAGCTGTAAATTATATTTTTACCAGTTTAACAAGGGATGAATAAGTAGACTAATACATTTCTTTATTATGTATGGGAAACTAGATATATGTAGCAAGTATTTTGACAAATAGGAAATATATAATTATCTAAGGAGTTTACAGTTTTAAATTAATGAAAATGTTTTAAAGGCTACTAATGTTAAAATAATTTTAATCAAATGCTGTTTTGTGGGAGAAAATTTAATAAGTTATCACTTTACGTGCATATTAGTTCACCTGCTAAGCATTAATGTCAGAATTAATTAACAAAAGTTGTCGTGAGATATAGCAGTTATTTTATAGAAGTGATGTCCCATCCATGCAGGTTATTTCTTTAAGAGGCTTCTCCCTTCCTTTCTTGGAGCCGTAGTCCACCTTCAGTATGGCTCATCAAAAGGTTTGTAAAGTAAATGTGCTGTCTCCCATTTGCTTCTTCATCCCAGTTTTCCTACTGGTTACAGACTTCCCTACTAACTTAAAACATAGCATCTTTATATTTTGGATTTTTCACATCCCAGTTGGAGAAAAAAGAAAAGATGCTCACAAAAGACAGGCATTTTCTGTTCAGGGCTTCTTCTTTTTGGGTTTATGTTGCTATTGCATCACCAAAGTGAAACTCCTCAAATGTAGGTGGTGTTAAACAATGTAGTACATACTGGGCCAGTGTGGCTATGCCTCAGACTTTTTATGTACCTTCATGAATTTCAGGCAAAGTTCTGCTGATGAGAACTTCTCAGCACTTGGCTGATGGGGAGCTTTGCACAGCATTCACAAACTTTGCTGTGTTCTACATCTCCTGTTTTCATACTGGGTCATGCTCTCTTAAAAATTTTTTTTTTTTTAAATTTGAGGTAGCATTATGTAGATATATTAAAAATAGTAATGAAAGAAATTTTAATTTTCTGTTGTTGCAGCTCCTAATTGAGGTAGTGGCTGGATGCATAAGATACTTGTAAGCTTTGTTTATTGTACCAACTTCAATAGGATACCTACTTCTCTGTCTTTCTCTCAACACACAGACAGGTTTTCCACACACAGACAGTAGGAGTCGTGTCAAAATTGGCTTAGGTATCTTTTAACTAAGACACTGAGTCTTCACTTTCTACATCTAGAAGGATCTAAGAGACATATTCTTAAGGAAGTAGCAAAGCTTAAAAATATCAGACATATAATGAGTTTTTAAGACTTTCTGTGCCTAACATCTATTTGATTTTTTTTACTATTTTCCTATTTCAGAGGACATCATATTTGAAGCAGCTTTTAAAGAATCCTACTGTTTGTAACATGAGATGTCTGAATGTATTTAGAAATCTAACCCTTATTTTTTCTTTTGACAGACCTTCTAGCTGTACACTACTTCTGATAATATTCTGAGGTTCAAGGGTGTCTGAGTTACCTGGCATTGTTTAAGGCCTTGTCTGTAGAATGGAAACAGAAATAAATTTATAGACTGTCAGAGAATGACAGAAAACTAATGAGGAAACTTGCACTTATAGCAGTGCCAAGATAAACTGGTATGGAGAGAAGTGTAGTTTATCTCTGAACCCAACAATGCATTGTCCTGCAAGTGGTAGATGTGAACACAGGGCTGCACATCCACAGATCTTCGCAGTTTCAATTGTTCTCTGTTCCTTTGTATTCAATTATATGTTATGTTAGTATTTTGTGGGAAATAAATTAGCATGTTCCTTTAATTAGTGTCAAGATCCTGAAGATAGTTTGAAATAGAAATCCACAGTAAATTACTGCTTTTCTCATGCATTATGTACGTGTTATACAGTAGTAAAACTCAGTGGATTCTGAATTCCACAGTTGGATAGAAGGTGAAAATTCAAAAAAGGAAACTTTTTGTGACAATGCCTGTCTTCTTTCTAACTGTTTCTAACATCTCCATAATTATCTGTTTTGACAGACTCCTTGTCAAGGGAGGAAAAACTTTAGTAAGTTATGATAAGCATAAAGTGTCAGTGATTGTTTCTTCCTCTCACCCCCACCCCCAAATAATTACATTGAAATGAAATTCTGTTTTGTTCCCACAGTGTATACACACTTTTCCTATTTGTTTGATCACAAGTATTATTTATTTGAGAAACGGTATGATCAAAACTAGCTTCAGTCGTGGAGATGAACTCACATTCCTTTAGGGAAAGTGGAATGTAGTTTAGAAAAATGCTTTGTTTGGCATTGTTGGCATTGCATGTAATAGTTTTGCCTCTGTCTGCTTTCAGATGCTTCAGTTGAGAAGTTTTAAAATGAGAACTCTGTAAGAATGTACAATTTCCATGTCATAGAGAATGGGGCTTAGCAAACAATTTTGCTCCTGAAGCCACCAAAAGCTGCATAACATGATTTACAGTTCTGGGAAATAATATTAAAAAAGCACAGGGATAAACATGGCTCTGAGCAAAATGTTTTCCACCATTCAGCATCACAACCAGGATTTAGGTCTGTTCAAACAACTTAGGTTGCACTAAATAGTGCTTTACTTCGTAAATTATGCATGATTCCAGAGAGGATTATTATTCTGAAAGGGCAGTAAGATTTGACAGTATAAAGAGCTGAGCTACAAAGGTCTTAAATAAAAGGGAGTGGTCAGAGAAGTCAAATAAAACAAATTAAATGAGACCTTGCAGAAGCCATCATCTTTTAGATTTTTCCCCCTCTTGTCCATTTTAACTTTCTCTTCAAGTTTGAAATACAGGTGCTTGTCAACCTTCACAGGGTATTGAGGCACCAGTTTGTCCTGTTCCTTCCAGTTTGCCTATCCTGCAGATCCCAAGGCTGCAGGGGAGGTAGCTGCTGCTGCTCTGCTGCTCCTATCCATGTGGGAAGGAGTGCATGCAGCATTGGCTCTGTCTCCTAATTCACTGTCAGCACAGCCAAATGGGGGTGAGAGTGAAGCCAAGTGTACCAGGAAAAGGGCTGGTACAGATGACATCATACGTAGACTAAGGGGAAAGCAAGGACCAGACTGTGACTGAGTCACAGCAACAGTTCCTTATTTGCTCCATGGGCATGTTTTTTTGCAGCTTCTATGCAGTTTCATCTATGATTTTGAATGTATGTGTAGTTCTGAACAAAAATCTTTGCAGTATTATAAAAATAATTCAGGCACAAACCCCTACATTTCATGTGTTGATGATATGCTTTATAGTCCTGTGTCTGTGCCTTTTCTCTTCCTTTTGCCTCTCATTGTATGTTTTTTGCCAAATATATGTGTGTTACACTGTGGTGCCCTGTAGACTGTGTCAACTTATGGCAGAGATTCTAGTACAGAAGTAGTAATATACTACTTCAGTAATAGTTAGCATTGCTTCTCTGTAGATTTAATTTAAACAAAAATTACTGCGAGTTAAAATTAGTGTGTAACTGATTTAGCTTGATACTAAATGTGGTATTAGCACTGCATTTAAAACTAAATATTGCAAATTATTGGAAATTTGCTCAAAAACTGAACCTGTGTAAAGCAAGTCTTACATTCATTTGACTAATGTTGATTGTTTATTGAGCAAATATATTTAGCACATGTGTTCTTTACAAAATTAGCAGTCAGTTGAGTCACTGTTTGATTTAAATAAGTATTTTAGCAAATCCAGATATGCTTTTCTAATCCAAACTGCTCCTCTGTTTTTGCCAAGCCCTGACACCCCTTCATTGGGCTACATTTTTTCTCATTCTCAAAATGGTACTGCTCAACTCATGTTCAGCTGCTGAGTTATCAAGACCTGCCCTGGATCAGAACATTCAGTGTGTCCCAGAGATGGGGTCCTCTTTCTGTCTTCTACTCTTGAAATATGATGTAATAGCCAATTATTTCATCTTGCCTACTTAACTTGTCAAACTGGAAAATGGAGTTTAGTTAACTTGTTTGGTGATATTGTAAAAAATGGTGATTCAGCTAAAGTTTTATCACTTTGCCATATTTTTACTTAATTTGTTAATGAAGAAAAGTTCTGACATGTTAAGCTGTCTTACAACAATCAACTTTTTTAATACTGTGCCAAAACATTTTTTTTCATTCTATTTATTTTTTTAAAAATTTTTGCTAACTTGTAGGTATGAAATTTTTAACAGAGTTTAAAGTCAAGCTCATTAATGATTAAACAAAATATTCAAAATAGACACAAAATGCAAGTATTCTATGAATATGCAGTATCTGTAGAATTCAAACAAAGAGCATTAATCTATCCAGATGTTACTCAGTTCTGGCATCAAATAGTAGCTAGCTAACCCTATTGGAATCAAGAGAAATCATGAGTGTTTCAACCTGTGTAATTAAGATAGCATACTCCTGGAAAAGCTGGCAGCCCATGGCTTGGACAGGTGTACCCTTCACTGGGTTAAGAACTGGTTGATGGCTGGGCCCAGAGAGTGGTGGTGAATGGTGCCACATCCAGCTGGCAGCCAGTCATGAGTGGTGTTCCCCAGGGATCAGTGCTGGGCTCAGTCCTGTTTAGTATCTTTACTGATGATCTGGATGAGGGTGTTGAGTCCACTAATAGCTAATTTGCAGATGTCACCAAGCTGGGGGGAAGTGTCGGTCTGTCTGCAGAGGGACCTGAACGGGCTGGAGAGATGGGCTGAATCCTACAGCTTGAGGTTCAACAAGACCAAGTGCCAGGTCCTGCACTTTGGCCACAACAACCCCCTGCAGTGCTACCAGCTGGGGACAGAGTGGCTGGAGAGTGGCTGGCCAGAAAGGGACCTGGGGGTGCTGGTTGACAGGAAGCTGAACATGAGCCAGCAGTGTGCCNGCGCGAGGTGTCCCCAGTGGGCCCAGAAAGCACATGTCATCCTGGCCAGTATCAGGAATAGTGTGGCCAGCAGGACTAGGGCAGTAATTCTTCTCCAGTACTCAGCACTGGTGAGGCTGCACCTCGAGTGCCGCGCTCAGTTCTGGGCTCCTCAGTTTAGGAAGGATGTTGAGGTGCTGGAGCATGTCCACAGAAGGGCACAAGGCTGGTAAAGGGAATGGAACACAAGAGGAGCGGCTGAGAGAGCTGGGGTTGTTTAGTTGGAAGAAGAGAAGGCTCGGGGGAGACCTTTTTGCTCTCTACAACTACCTGAAAGGAGGATGTAGTCAGGTGGGGATCAGTCTCTTCTCCCAGATAACCAGCAATAGAACAGGTGGGCACAGTCTTAAGCTGCACCAGGGGAGGTTTAGGTTGGATATCAGGAGGAAGCTCTTTAGAGAGAGAGTGATTGGGCATTGGAATGGGCTGCCCAGGGAGGTGGTGGAGTCCCTGTCCCTGGAAGTGTTTAAGGAGAACTGGATGTGGCACTGAGTGTCATGGTATAGGTGAGAAAGTGGTGTTTGGTCAAAGGTTGGACTTGATGATCTCAGAGGTCTTTTCCAACCTAGTTGTTTAAAAGAAAAAAAAAAAGATAGTTGGAATAGTTCCTAAGACAACATAGAGAAGCTATTTAATTTAATCAAAATACAAACCCATCTTAAATGAAATGTGACATCTTACTCATAATTAATAATAAATAAAGCCCTTGTATTTATAGAGTTTGGTATAGTGTCCTTAGCAAACCATCTGGAAAGAACAAAACTGGAACAAGTGCCATTCTGTTAAAATAACCCTTTGGACAATCCCATTTAGACGTTGTTACACTGTTACTGTGTGTCTATACACCTGCATCCTTAGAGCTACATTCACAACCTTTGCCTTCAGGAGTTTGAAAATGCCCTGTGAAAGCCAAGTGATGAGGCTTCGGGGCTGAGAGGGAAACAGTGAGGAAGTAAGAGGAAGGGGAGGAGTAGTTCCTCACGTTGTGGGGTTCAGAAGGTGCTGCAGGATAGAAAGGGTTAAATTCAGAAATTTACTTGCAGAGAAGACTGTGGAGAAGTATTCAGCAAAGTCTAGTCACTACTGAGCCAGTGCCCAGCTAAAGGAATGAGTGAGTCTAGAGAACCGTCTTTTGTATTCATTATGTTTTCCTACCAGAAGGAACTAATTTTATTAATTCAGTAAAGCTGCTAGTTTATTCAGAAAAGGGAAAGAAGTGACAGTATGAGACTGTTTAAGAGCAAGGGAACACTGCATTCCAAATGTTCAACCTACAAATCAGGTCTTCCAGTACAGCCTGGTAGGTGCTGAAAATCCTGTCACTAGAGACAAACTTCTGGATTTTTCTCCTTCTATGGCATGGAGGTTAATACAGTTTCCAAGCAGCAGAGGATGCTTTGTGATACATCTCAGCTGCCAGAGTTAAGTGAGAGTGCTAAACAAAAATATAGTTTGCAAGAAAAATGGAAATTTCGTGGCAGTGGTGGGAAATACAACCTAATGCCTTTTGCAGCAGCACACAATGTCTCTTGGGCTGCCTTGTCCCCATGAGCAGGCCATATTTCATTCTTTCTTTCATGCAGCTGTTATCAATACTAAGGTGTCAGAATATGCAGAAGTAGTCAGTTTCTGGGTGAAAAGTAGCTGCTTCTAACTCCACACACTGCCACTTTGGTATTTCCTTGATTATAATGTTCTTCAAGAAAATCTTAGACATCACACACTTTTTTAAACTCTGCCTTCCTAAGGAGGGAAGACATGCAGGTCCAAAAATTGGAGAGATTAAAAACCTTATACAGGTTACAGTAATCACTAAGTTAGTAACCTGCAGTGAGTAAAATGTCTTCTTTTACTTTCCATCTAAAAATAAACTGTAGAACATGCAGCTGGACCCAGCTCATGGCACACGATAGTTGGATTCTTAAGGCATTTTTCTTTTTTTAGTTTTGCAGCATAACCCCAGTCCTTGTTTTCTCTTTTTTGTAAAAATGATGAAGGACACTTTTTACACTTTTTAGATGCTGTGTGCTTCCTGAGAACTGCTGGTTAAAAGGGCTTGTATCATTTATCTGTACAAGAAAAGAGTGTCGGAATAAGAAGCTAATCCCTAGAAAACTGCAGCTATCTGGTAGATACTATGTTCTCTGGGTTGGATAGAATGATTCTGCATTTCCCTTGAAGGTCACAGCACATTACATGTTCATATATTTCAGCAGAAAAATTAAATGCTTTATTCTGGGGAGCAATTTATAGTGAAACTAGCCATCTTATGAAATCCTTGTGATTTATCTTGGAGGAAGAGATGGGATAAATGTTCTGAACCTGACAGTGTAACATCAGAGAAAAAAAAAAAAAACCAAAAAAAACTAACTAACTTTTAGCTCTCAGGTACTTTTTATGTTGCATCAAACAGTAAAGGATTGGATAGCAGTGGAGCCTCAAGGTGAGAATGTGTCTGTGTGCAGGTGAGTTGGAAGAACCTGTGATGCCATGAGGATTTATAGACTACTTGCTGTAGGTAAAGGAGTGCCACAGGTGTCAGTTTCTCTCCCACTGTCCAGGTGATAGGAAGCCCTGTAGAAACAGGAGGGTGTCTGAGGAGGAACCTTTCTAATACTTACTGTATTTTATTGCAGTGAGCCACACAGGTAGACTGAAGGCAAATCTGGAAGATTAGTTCTAGAGATCCTGCACAATTCTAGTGTTTTTTAAGGATAATTCTGTCTATAAATAAGCATGAAATACTTTCATTAAAATTTTCATTTTGAACAAAGTTGATTATCTTATTCAGATTTGGAACTACTTGGATCTTTTCTTTAAATACCTGTACTTAAAAGGAAAATTCTAGCTGCTTCAGACTGCAGTGGCTATGACAATAATATTTAGAAACACAATCACAGTGTTTAAAAAAAAAAAAAAGTATGTTCTAGTGAGAATTGAAAATGAAATATTTGCTGGTGATAATATTAGAAATAGGAAGGACTCAGTGTCTGTGAGAAAATTCCACAAAATGACCTTGTCAACATCAAAGGACAAGGTGTTTATGATAAGAAAGCTCATATATTTGACCCAATTTTTCTAACATGCCAATTGACCCAAGATTTCCAATTCACATTTTCTTTGAGTTCAGAAACCCACTGATTTCAGTATTAGTGGCATAACTTTAATGCCTAACCAGGATGTGTGCAGATACTTAGAACTTGAAAAATTTTTGCCCTGTTATGGATTGTATAGAAAATTCTGTATAAGTCACTTCAGGGTTTTTTTTTTTCTGTGTTTGCTAATAAGGATAATTTCTCATGCTTTTTCAAGATCCATGTGGTTATTTTACTAGATCACAATCATATTTTTCAGTGAAAGCTGATTGAAAGAGTCTTACTGAAGTCTGAAAACCAGAGGATAATGATACATCAACATTTAAAATGGACTTGGAGCATTTGGAGTTTAGTTACAACTGCTCTTACCTGACTAAGATAACTTTATGTTAAAGTAATCACTTGAAAAGATTTTAAACTACTAAGTAGCTCTTCACAGTAAGAAAATTAAATTTGTATTTTAATTAATCATCTTGTGTTGTTATAGAAGAGACTATGATGCAATCTTCAGATATCACAAAAGTATTCGACCTTGTTTCTCAGTAGAGGGTTAATACAAGCACCATAGGAGTAATCATCTTGAAATCAGTAAAGTCATGGTAGATTTACATAGGCGTGGGGCAAACAAGGATAGAGTTGAGAGATGCTACAGTGAGGCTTTGCTATACTGTTCAAAATTTGATCTTGTTACACTCGTCAATGTTTTTATTTAAGTATAAGCGAATGTTCTTCTCCCCCTTTGCTTTGCAAAGTTGTGTGTTGCTTGTATATTTCCATGCATTATAGATATGTGGAGAGTTCTGCAAGTGCTCCGTGCATCTGTGAATTAAGTGTAGAGGCAATTAAGAACTAAGAAAAAGGGATTACTTTCCATGATACCTCTAAGATAAGGTTTTCTTTAAGTACTGCCTTTTAAAATGTTCATAGTTGCTATGTCAACCCTTGGGAATACCACATGTATTTTAACACCATTGCTAAAATAATGTCATGGTCTTCTGCTCAGAGAGAAGTGTACTGGTCTAGTTTCTCCTTAACACTTCCATATACTTTTAATCTGAAGAAAGCATTCAGCCTTTTTCTTCATTCTGGAGGCCGTCCCTGTCCACATGAATGACAAGAAGGTGATCAGGAGTAGTCAGCATGGATTCACTGGAGTAAATTGTGCTTGACCAACCTGATTGCCTTCTACAATCTACCTGATTGGATAAAGGGAAAACAGTGGATATTGTTTATGCTGACTTCAGCAAGGCTTTCAACACTGTCTCTCACATCCTCATAGGCAAACTCAGAAAACATGGACTGGATAAGTGGACAGTGATGTGGATTGAGAACTGGCTGAATGGCAGATCTTAGAGAGTCATAATCAGTGGCACAGGGTCTGGTTGGAGGCCTGTCACTGGTGTCCTCCAAGGGTCAGTACTGGTTCCAGTATTGTTTAACTTGTTCATCAATGACTTGGATGAAGAGCCAACTGCTTCCTCAGGAAGTCTGCAGAGGACACAAAGCTGGGAGGAGCTGCTAATCCCCTGGAGTGCTGTGCAGCCCTTCAGAAGGACATTGACAGGTTGAAGAAGTAGGCAGAGAAAAACTGTCTGAAATTCAGCAAGGGCAAGTGCAGGGTCCTGCACCTGGGGAGGAGTAACCCCGGGCACCAGTACAGGCAGGGGTCTGACCTGCTGGGAAGCAGCTCTGCAGAGAAGGATCTGGGGGTCCTGGTGGACAACAAGCTGCCCATGAGCCAGCAGTGAGGCCTGGTGGCCAAGAGAGCCAATGGTGGCCTGGGATGCACAAGGAAGAACATTGCCAGCAGGTCGATCCTGCCTCTCTACTCAGTGGAGTGCTGTGTCCTGTTCTGAGCTCCTCAGTACAAGAGAGACACAGATTTCCTGGAACAGCTTCAGCAGAGAGAGAAAGATGATGAGGGTACTGGAGCATCTCTTTTGCAAGAAAAGGCTGAGAGCTGGGCCTTGAAAAGAGATGACTGAGAGGGGACTTCATCAACCTGTACAAGTATCTGAAGCGAGGGTGTCAAGAGGATGGAGCCAGGCTCTTCTTAAGGCTGCCAATCAATAGGACAGGAGACAATAGGCAGAAACTGATGCACAGGAAATTCCAGCTGAACACAAGGAAGAACTTCTTTACTGTGCAGGCAACTGAGCACTGGAACAGATCTCTCAGAGAGATTGTGGAGTCTCCTTCACTGGAGATATTCAAGAACCATCTGGATGCAATCCTGTGCTGTGTGCTCTAGGATGACCCTGCTTGGCAGGGACCAGATGACCCACTGTGGTCCCTTCCAACCCTACCCATTCTGTAATTCTGTGATTTTAGTTATTGTTAATCTTGCATGTCTCTGGCTCATGCACTAGTAGAGTCAAGGTTGCGCATCTGTTTCTCCCAAAGCTATGACCTGTGGCACAGATACCTAACACCACAGACATAGGGAATTACAGGAAGAGATGCAAGTGATAAATAGCTATAAGTATCAAGTCCTACATAGAAAACAATGCAACAGGTAGCCTTATTTTTAATGTATTTTCACATTTGTTGATGAATGTATTAATTTCTTAATTTCTTCTTTTTGCTCCAATGGAACAGTGAAATGGACACCACAATGCAGTTTTGCTTCAAGTACATGATCAAAACATTAAGAATATTCTAAAATAGACTTGAAGTTGCAGTTGTGGAGAACCAATGAATTTTGCCCAATTTTATCTAAATACCTAAAACTGTGGATTATAAAATTAAGAAAAGCAATGGCTGTTTAAAATCTTTTATTACAATAGTATGTATTGCATTGGCTTCTGATTTATCTAATTATCTTCCTAATGTGTCCTTAGGAGATTCTTAAGAATGAAAATTATAGAGAAGAAATGAAACAGAAAATCAAAGATGTAGCTGAAAAGGATAAACTGCTACAGGCCAAGGAGTACAAGGAGGGACTTGTTGCTGAACCAGGTCATACTCAAGTTAAAGGCCATGCATCTGCCCCTTACTATGGAAAGAAGGAGCCTTCGGAAGATCCCACGAGCACTGCTAGTACCTTCCAGCCAGGTGCTTGGATGCCACCAGGCAGTGGTAGTAATCAAAATAAATAAAAAATTGTAATGTACAGATACTGGTAATGGATAAATGTTTTAACAGACAACACAAAGAGCTGTTACATACTAGTGTGCAATAAAGTAACATTAAAGCAGTTTTATTTACTTTTGGAGAACTATTCAAATGGACTTAATCATGAAAAACTGTTGTAAATGTTTGCTTCTAGTAAGAAACAGGATGTGTTGCTAAGTAAGTTTAATTTTGACAGTTGCTGTTCATCAGTTATTCTTGACTTCAGTTAGAATATTGTCTATCTAACTTAATTTTCTTAAGTCTAAATTGTTTTTTCCTTGAAGACTAATATATTTTTAAAATTTGTTTTGATGTAATAAATTGTAGTCAGTACACTTTAGATTTTCCCAAATCTTGGCCAATTCCCTTGTCAGTGCCAGTGTGCTTTTTGCTGGCGAGCAGATGGAAAAGTTGATTTCATGGACAGGAATCACTACAGCACTACAACAATTAAACACTGTATTCATCATAGAGATGTTCTTGTAACCTAAAGGATCAGTCAATATATTTGAATGTTTGATTTGCAGCCAGCAATTCGCACAGGATAGAATCAGTTAAACTGCATATAACTGCTATAATAGACTAAAAGTACCTGATAAAGCTGCTGAAAAATAATATGAGATTTGGGACATGGGACTGTTATGAATATTAAAAAAAAAAAAAAAAAAATTAGGGTTTTTTTCTGGTGCATCTGTGGACTTCTCCAAATGATTAGATCATTTTCACCATAGTTTAAATACATAAAATGCGTGGATTCTTTGCTTAGAGAGGATGTATAAGAACTTTGAATAAAGATCACACATTTTTTTTCAAAAAGTATCAAATTTATTAATGGAGTTTATCCCTCATCAGTTCTCCTCCCTGTGTTTCAAGCTGTGTAGGTATCAAAGGTGGAACACATATGTATTTGACAACACTTCATAAAAAACACGGAGACTTAATCTCACATATTTATAAAATGCCTAAATGTCATATTCTAATAATGCTTGCTTTCACCAACAAAATTAAAGGGGATCAACTTCACATTTACTTTAAGTAAGTTAGACTCCCCACTTCTGATCCCCATTGGTGTCAGCCAGCTCTATGTCTCTTTATTTGAACAGTGGTATTTTTTTTAGTTTTAAACATAATAAAAGACTATCTTTTAGAATACACAACTTTGTACTGCTGTTTAGAAATATGCAAAATATGAAAACTTAATGACTGCTACAAGCTCTTTTGAATTAGACTATGTAGGGACCTTAAGAGAGAAAAAATAATCAGTTCTGTTAAGAAAATATGAATTGGAAATCAGGTTAACTAATTTTGGCATATTTCCAACACAAACTTGATATTTTTTACTCTAGTATGCCAGCATTTTGCAACCTGTAAGGCAGCAGTTTTAAGGGCGATGAGAACAAGAATTCCACCTAAACTCAGAAGGTCCTAGATCAAAGGTAGCCTGGGTAGAAATTAGGAAGAACTACTGTCACCAGCATGTACATCCTCCTACCACAGCCATCTGCTATAGGTCACTAGGACACCTGAGTCTTTGGCTGCACCCCATTTATGTCTATTCTTTGAGGCATAAAGAGATTATGAAGGCAGAATCAAATTAGTTACAGGTGGAGTGCTCAGGTGATTGTTAGGAAAGACCAACCACCACAGTATTTTATTTTGTAGAACATGAGTGCCCTAAGACAAATGAAGCTAACAAGAACAAGCAATCAGTTTCCTGGAGTTTGGGCTGAATTCAAAGGCTATTCATGGCTGGTAGTTCAGGAAACAGGAAAAGCTAAAGTAGGTTATTTCTGCAGCCAAGCCCACCATCAAAGACACTGCAGCAGCCACTATGGGCACACATAGCCATATGCAGTGTCCTTAAAGGAAATCAGTCATGTCTGCTTCCTAATGCTATCGTTGTCTTATCCCTACGGCTCTGCTGAAGGTATGCCAAAACTTGCATTTCTCTAATCCAGTTTATTATTCACATTTTCCCCTAAATGTGACAATTTTAAGACACTTGCTAAGTCATAGCTCAGCTAAGGGGAAAAACAAATCTACCTCCAGAGCCACACAGCAGGTTAATTTTTTAATATAACATGCAAATTTAGAAAAGCAACCTGCACCAGAACACAAGTAGTAGAAATGACTAACAAGTGTCACTTGGGAAATTTTTAACACAAATCAGCAGGAAAAAAATACACTGAAAGTATTAAATTTCATAGTTCAAGAAATAACAGGATCAAGTATCAAAGGACAGTTACAACACAAAACGTACAAGTGTTTCATTTTTTAAAAAAGTAGATTCTTCACACAAGGCAGGTCATTTTTGCCCATTTAATCCTTCTTTGTTCGTTTGGCTTTTGCAATGTTCTCTTGGCGCTTCTGTTTCTTCTTTTGCTCTCGCTCCCTGGCCTCAATCATTTTTGCAAGCTTCCATGAAAGCGCTGCACTAATTACGAACAACGGTGTGAGGGCCAAGATCACTGTCGTAAGAAAGCCATAGGGGTCCTTTGCAGCCCACTCCACGATGTACTCAGCCCAAGCCTTAATATCGAACATGTTTTCTGTTCTACTGGGAAAACCCTGTGGAATAATAATAAAAAAAGTAACTTCTGAGTACTCAGAAACATAAAAGCACAGGTATGTACACAAGGACGAAACACAAGAAGTTCCATCTCAACATGAGGAAGAATTTCTTTACATTGAGGTTGGCAGAACAGGCTGGTCAGTGAGGTCATGGAGTCTCCCTCTCTGGAGACATTCAAAATCCACCTGGATGNGCCGCGCTCCGCCCGCCCCGCCGCGGTCACCGCGGACTGTGCCGCCTGCCGGTGCGAGCGTTCGTCATTGCTTTAGGAAAAGGCTGTAAGCTGGGAGAAAGGAGCGTCCGAGGTACCCGGATGGGTCGTTCCCATTGTGGGATAACGTGGAGGCTGGAATGCCGCGGGCACCGTGGCGGCCCGGCAGCGGTCGGTGGCCGCGCAGGGCGCTGTGAGGTTGGGAACTGGTGCCCTCCGTGCACGGGGTGACACTGTCCCGTCACGGTGCCACTGGGTGCGTGGCACGGTCGGGAGCAGATCGCAGGTAGCTCCCGCCAGCACCTCGGCAGGATTCCACCTGTGTGTCCTGCCCCTCGTGGGAAGTGCTGACCCGCTCCGGGGAGCGCACTGCGCCGTTCCCGGGAGTGCCAGGCCGTGCGGGGGCTGTCGTGGCTGTTGCACTGGTCCCCATTGAACTGACCTCAGCGAAAGTAACTCGGCGGCTTTCGGAATACTCTGAGCCTTTAATATGGTCATACTGAAAATTCCGTCAAATTCAAAAATTTCTTATTTTGCCTTTGTGTGTTGTACCAAGCCTTCCCTTCTCCCTTTCTGCATGTGAGGTGTGCACACACTGACGTGAATAAAAACTTCCTTAGGTTTCCAAAGCAAGGCAAAGCATAGATTAGGATGTTAGTAGCTTAGTGCATGAGAGCATCTTTCAATCACTCTTATTGATTAGTTCAGGAGTTCCTTTCTCTGTAATATACCAACAAAATGCCACGAGGGCATTCTGTTTATACAAGTCTTTTCTTTATATGAATATTTATATTATTTAAAGGGCAGAAAACAGGTAAATAAAATATGCTTTTGTCAGTGAGTCATTGACAAGTGTCATGAAAGAGATGCACCACTGCAACAAGAGACCTCATTAAATATGTTGAATGCAATTTTGTGCTATGTGCAAAATTACATTATTTGTGCAGTCTTACTCAAAACTTGTTTGCTGTGTTTGGTCTCTTGTAGTATCTTTTGAGGGGAGGAGAAGGAAGGGGAGAAGGGATATTGAGATGCTGGAGCATGTCCAAAGATGGGCATCAAGGATGGGGAAGGAACTGGAGCAGAAGTCCTATNTTTGTTCGTTTGGCTTTTGCAATGTTCTCTTGGCGCTTCTGTTTCTTCTTTTGCTCTCGCTCCCTGGCCTCAATCATTTTTGCAAGCTTCCATGAAAGCGCTGCACTAATTACGAACAACGGTGTGAGGGCCAAGATCACTGTCGTAAGAAAGCCATAGGGGTCCTTTGCAGCCCACTCCACGATGTACTCAGCCCAAGCCTTAATATCGAACATGTTTTCTGTTCTACTGGGAAAACCCTGTGGAATAATAATAAAAAAAGTAACTTCTGAGTACTCAGAAACATAAAAGCACAGGTATGTACACAAGGACGAAACACAAGAAGTTCCATCTCAACATGAGGAAGAATTTCTTTACATTGAGGTTGGCAGAACAGGCTGGTCAGTGAGGTCATGGAGTCTCCCTCTCTGGAGACATTCAAAATCCACCTGGATGCGTTCCTGTGTCACCTGCTCTAGGTGACACTGCCTTGGCACGAGGGTTGGATTAGATCATCTCCGGAGTTCCCTTCCAACACTAATAGTTCTGTAATTCTGTGAGTGTAAGTACCGTTTTCATGTAAATTGTCATCTTTCACTATCAAAGAGCAAGCCCATTTTTGCTAGAAGTTAAAAGTAGTGCACAGGATGTGAAGTGTAATACAAAGCATTGACCGCACCTTGAAGTTCAGCGGTCATAAAATAAATAGGCATTTCATCCAACAGAGCTGCAGATACTACCAAGAATTGCTAAATGTAAAAAAAAAAGAGTACGGTCTGTGGTTCTCTGGAAGGAAAGGAAAAGTGAAACCTATCACTACAGGTTTCACGAGGGCGGCGGGGCACCCGGGCAGCGCTTCTGACACTGAACCGGCGGTGGTCGGGAAGACAAAACCCCACGGCACCTCCCTTGGGACTTCCTCGACCGACCCCCT
>WEIV01014482.1:108026-120626 GCA_013390005.1 Calyptomena viridis | reverse complement strand
CATGTTGTTACTGAGTTTCCTACTGATTTGATTGGAAGAAGAGTCAAACTCACAGAAATGACATTGAGGAGCACGATGAAAATTTTATGCTCACAAAATCGTTGCTTACATTATTGTAGACAAGGCAGGCATTTAATTATTTGGCTTTTTGGAAGCTGCCGCTTCATTTTACACCACTGGAGAATCTGCAAAACAAAGAAGTTGAAGGCTAGGAGAGGGCCATTTGAATTGCTTAGAGGTGATTGCTGAACTTGCGTGTTGGGCAAGTGCTTTACAAAATGCCTATGCCTCAGAGAGCTAATAAACTAAAACAGATGCACATAACCAGGACAGGTAAAACACGTAGGAGGTGTTCATCCTGGCACTGCATTTTCCTGAAAAAGCACAGAGTGGTTGTGTCCTAATCCCCTGTATCGGGGATTCAAACACATCCCTTAATGCTAGCAGTGGCTGACTGGTGAGGAGTTATTCTAAAATATTTTCTCTCATTAACGTTCTGGTAGTGCCAGAGAAGTATAAAACAGCTCTAGTGGAACTGAGGATTGGGATTGGTAGGTTGGAACTAAGGATCAGGCCACATTGGTAGGTTTGTTACTTCTTTCAGATGAAATGCCTGTATTAACACTCCGATAAATCACCACTGGAAAAAATTGTGCAAGTTAAATATCTTCACTTTGCTGCCATGTGGTAAAAGTTGGGGCCTTACTTGCTATTTGCCCTTTGGAGAGAAATAAGTAGTCCTTCCTAAGAGATGCTGATAAGCCACACACAAACAATTCTGGTTTTTTCTTCAGAAATCTTCAGTCCTGATTCTGGTCGGTTCCTTGGAAACAACTTAGGCTGGGTGAAAGTTCCGCACAAAGAATCTGCATCATAAATAAGCCCTGTGTGACCCATGTTTGTCTCATGCTGTGTTTAACTAAGCTGAGAATGCATTAAAAAAATCTGTTGAAAACAAAATATCTATTGAACACAACATAGTAAATGCAAATGTAATAAGGCAGTGATTTCATTAAACGGTATCAGTTTGGTGTTCAATTAAAATTAATTTATTATTATCTATCCTTTGGCTCTTTGGGAAGTTGTCCAGTTTACTAATGTGGTCAGTAAATATGGGAAAGAACATGAGTTTCTGACATTTACCTTTGGCATTAGAGTGCATCACTTCATTCACTACCTCGAAAAGTTTTCTTGTAGGCAGGTTGCACTTTGATCTTGGTTGCTGTTCTCATGTATTTGGTGTTCAGTGCAGAAATATCTTTGTTGCTTAGTCAGGAGTTCTCCCATGGCCCCAGTTCTCTTCTAACTAGGGAAGTCTATAGTGAGAATGCTATAAAATTATGTTTGCTGATGTGTTATTAAAAACTCTAAAAAATGTACAAAGTAAGAAATTTCAAACTTACTTTCAGAGACTTCTGTCCTGTCATTTTCACTTTTACACCTTGATGAGAGATTGAATTGTATAATTCCAAAACATCAGCTACCAAGATGTAGTATGCTACAATCAAAACTGAACTGTACTGTTGTCTGTAATGAGCCATGCAAATATATAACTACATGCATACGAACATGTTCATATATAATAGTACATATACACACACATATATGTATCTAAAAACACGTACAATAGTGCGCTATCATACTGTATTTGGGGGTATGTATTGCATGATCTTGCAATATAAAGGGAAACTTAACAGTAATATCTACCAAGGCACTTGGAATTATTCCGTGTGAACACCAGAGGGAATGGATTTGCAGAAAGTGGCAAAATAAGAGGGAACTTAATTCTATAAATGCAATTCTCAGTTACACCAAAGCTTCCTTAAGAGGGACCACGTAGTGTCTACTTCATGCCTGCTTTAATGTTCCTATATTTTGTTTGCGTGATATAAAGGAGAAAAAACGTGGATATGTCTGTCTAGGTAGTTAGTATTCTTGCACTTATGTTAGAGGTTTTGATTTTGGTTTGGAGGAAAAATTGAATATAATTATTTGTTACTTGTTTGGTTAGCCATTAAAACATAAATACAATGCAGTAAATTTCCTCACAGGCTGCTGAAACTTGCTACAGCTCAGACCACTTCAGTATTACTTTAGCATTATTGTCTGAATCTTTCTCAGTTATGATTTGTGGTGTTTAAGAATGTTATATAATTAATAAGAATTCTTGTATAATTGTACGAAATTCCTTCAACCATTGCATTTCACTTCTTCTCATAAAAACATAACAACATAGTGGAATTCTTTCTCTTTACAGTCTACATTTATTTTGATTTATTGATTTGATTTCTGCAATACCAATTTGATTTCATGGTGTATAAGCATACATGGTTGTCTCTTTAAATCACTTGTGAACCTTTTAATAGCACCCTTTGTGTTTACAGAAGCTGCCAGAAACGAGTCAGAACAGCAGCATGCTCCTAGCTATATCTTGCATGTTTGTGTATTATTTAGTAAGTGCGTTTATTTGTAACTCAATTATACTGTATGGTTTCTTCATACTTTTTTTGTTGTAGAAAAAGTAAAAGACACATACGACGACCCACAGCTCTAAGCACTTTCAGCATTTAGCATGGTGAAAGCCTACAATTTTTCAGTACACACTTCAGTTCACCAGAATTTCTCATTGTTAGTGCTCCTGTTTACATATTCATATGTAAAAAACAAAGACACTCTAGAGACCAGTGTTATGAAACCACACCTACATTGTTCTTTGCATTTCCAACCCTTCCATCTCTCAAGTCTCATCCTCTTTGAATGCCTGCAAGACAAGTGGAGTATGTAGCATGCCTGAAATGTTTCTAAATCCAGAAACTAGTAGAACAAAGAGGGAACCAGATTCCAGAGCCTATGGGCTCACATGGGAAGTACTCTGTTATACCTGAACTCCCAAATAGTTTGGAAAGTATCAGATTTGGGGCTCTGCTTTTCGGCCACATCTATCTAACGCGTATCCAGTGATAATGTACAATAATATAAACAAGAAAATAAGGGATATGTAATTCTTTTTTCTCAGTATTGGTTAGCAGCACTATTTCTGAAGGCCTGAAGATTTTTCTCTTCAAGCATAGCTACATTTTCACAAATATATATTTATGAAAATAATGATTTCTGCTTATCAAATACAGCTAATTAAAATCATAGGTTAGCCATTGAAAGAGGATTCTAAATTAAATAGGAGTCAGTGTAACAACATGAAGTGTCCATCTCAGAGGGACTGTGATTTTTTCCAATTATTTAACTGAGATTTACCCTTTCTAGAACACATAATGCAGTGGTAAAAGCCAGGTGTTTGCTCTGTACTTTGGTCCAACACTGCAGATGTGTTCAGAGACTTTGGAAGACATAGCCTTCTTTGCAAACTTGATTGTAGTATCACATTTCTTACACCTATACAGTCTTTCCTAGGGGTTATACCTAGAACTTAGAATTTCCATTGTTTTCAAAAAAGTTCCATGAAATAAACAATTAAATTAGTTCAGGGCAATTACACTTTGCATAAAACAGGAATTGAAAGGAGTATGTTTTGAGACAGCTTTTATTTAGGTTATTTTTCATGTTTTTATTAGCTATGCATTCTTCCATATGAAAGACCATGTACTACTCCTATGAATGCATCAAAGTATTTTTATTTGTAAAATCCTTAGTGCAAGCTAAAAGATCCCATCTTCTAGATTTGATTGCCACCAGATTTTTACCAGCAAAACAGCTGGATTCTTGTAACTCATCTGTTTGTGACTGTTAATATAAAATAAAGTGGGATAACCATGAAGTCTGTTTGTAGACACACTCATAGTGTGTAAATTCCTATTTATATTATCTGCTTCTAAAGTGAATTAAAGGCAGGAAAGCTCAGTTTTGCCTTGGATTTGGGGGGAAATTTGAATCTGCCATGGGTTTTCAGTCCTTTGACAAATGTCTGTCAAAAAAACCTGGGGGTTTTTATGACAGGTTAGCTTTCTAATCCTTTTTGCTGTATTGGCAAATACCAGTCCAGGTGACAGGCAGGACCCATGTGCTAGTGTCCCCCCATGAACACACCACTGCTTATCCTTCTTTGAGTCAGAGGACTTCCTTCAACACACATTTCCACCTGCCACGGTATGAAGAGCAAATAGTGTGGAGAAAGAATTGTCAGTGTTGGTAGCAGCTGGCTGTTAAATTTGCTTAAATTGTTAAATTGTTAAATTGTCTGTAATGGCAAGCGACATCATCAGTAACACAACCATGGATTTCATCTGTCATGCCACAGAATTGCATCAGGTGTTCTGTATCCAGGTCCTTCAGGGGATGAGTAAGGATATGAGTGTCTTAGATATCAAGAATAATACAGAGCAATTGTACTCTGAAGCAAGATTTTCAAATTGTGGCCTGTGAGACATCTCTAGACTTCAGGGCACATCAATAAGATCTGGTTCTAACACTTGAGTAGACCTAGGCTGTAGTGTCACCCACCAAGTCTTTCGTGTAACCCAGATTGAAAAGCTTCTAGAAGCTCCCATTTGAATTGTCTCTGCTAGGCATCACAATATCTACCACCTGGATTTTCAGCTCTTCCAAGCGAATGGGCAACACTGTCAACAGTACTGTGAAAGTCAGAGAAAGCTGCTTGAGTAGGAGCCCACAACATTTTCTGTACAGCATTACAGGCTAAAGAAGAATCACTTGCATTTTGTTACTGTGCCAGAAAACAGCTATCCTTTCAGAGATTAAACCTTTCGCTGTGTACAGTGTCTTTTGTGTATTTTGTCTGCATGGACTCTCTCAAGCTGTTGGCACTGTATCCCTCAGCTAAGGATGGGCCTCCTTTTCGAAACCGAGAAAGGTTCTGTCGCTTATGCTCTTCCATGCCATCTGCGCCCTGAATCAGATTCCATTCATACAGGTGCCTCTTGCCCTACTTCATTCACTGGACTTCTTCTTCTGTGCTGCTAATTCAGCTGTGTCTCTAACAGGTACTGGTGTAAGGATTCATCTTGCCTACTTGCTACAATTGAGCCCTAATAGCTCATTAGAGCTGCTAGAAAGAAATGACAGTTTAAGGGTGAAATTTATCTGACTCAACTCAAATATTCATTTTGGGAAAAGATTAACTGTAACCCTNCTTTACCATAGGTGCAGTTATTCAGGTGCTGCTTGGCTGCTTCAGTGTGGGTTCTTCCAGGCCACCAGTCCTCCCAAGAAATGCTGCTCTGCTACTCAGCGTGGGTCTCTTCTTCCCACGGCCCACAGGCCCCTCTGCTCCAGCAAATGTCTCACAGGATCACAGCCTCTCTCCTCCAGCACTTTTCTGCTCCAGTGTGGAAATCTTCCAATCTTTCCATGAAAGATTGTGCATACGTATCTTTGCTCCTATGATTCCCCCACAGGTTGCTGGGGCCCTATTCCGGTGTTTAAGGCATCTTCTCTTTCTCCTCTCTCCGACCTTGGTGCTAATCAAACTTCTCACCCTCCTTTCTCTTAAGCTGCCGTGATGTTGTGCCTGGCTTTTCTTTTCTTCTTCTTAAATATGTTATCACAGAGGCGTTAGCAGTCGACCTTGACTAGCTTAGAGCAGAGAAAAACTCCAACGGCTTCTTAAAGAAGCCTCTCTCCTAGCCCCCCCCAGCTAATAAAAAACTCTGGCCACTTAAAACCACAACACCCTGGAAATAGCTTCTTGGTTCTGCAGTAGTGCTAACGTAACATCACATGAATTTACAGTAAATCCCAAATGTATGTAGTGCTCCTCTCCTCCTTGTTCTCATGCTGTAACATAACAACCCTCCTTGCATTATGCCCCCTCATTACTTGAGAAGCACATAGGGGTGCTTCAGGTGGGTGCTTCATATTCTTCAAACTGGACATCTTAAAAATGTTAAAAGCAGTCATTACTGCCAAGAGAATGGCATTCAGAGGATTTTTTTCCTCCAGAGTAAAAGGAATTTGCACTGTATAATTTTCATTACTAGACTAGGCTTGCTTTTTACATTACATAAACATTTAGTAAAAAAAGATTTTCTCCTTGCCTTCAGAAAGAAACACAATTTTGTTTCTAGGTTTTGTGTTTCAGTAGAGGTAGTTCTATTCTCTTTGCCTGCCCCTTTCCAGAATGACACTGTGCTTGTTGGATTTTGTCACGAACTACTTGGTATTGCCTAAGCAGCTTTGAAAGCAATTTATAAACCAGAAAGAAACATCCAGGAAAGCCTTTCTAAATACACAGGAGGATATTTTCATTACATCTGGAAATTGAAAGTGTTTGTATTGAGGCCATATGGCAGAAACTAGGGAACCAATTTTTAACATGCATACTTGGTTAATGTGTTTTGTCTATAGGAAAAGAATACCAATTAAGAAAGAAAATCAGTGATATATATAAAACAAATCTTAGTTATCTTATAATAAAACCAGTTTTAATAATGGCAACATTGTGTGTATAAGTGTCTATATGAATATGTGTTATTGCACATCACATAAATGAGAAGAGTCAGGTCTCTCTAGTCAGTGCTATCCCACATAACAATAAAATTAGGTAAAAAATGCTGTAGCATCCTGGCAACAGAATCTCCTTGGAGTCATATAATGAGGTGGGATTTTGTGCTCTTGTGCATACCTATGAGGTAAAGCACATGGAAAGACCTTCACCAGCTAAAGGAACAGCAAGGTGCCTGTCAAATTGCTTTCTTATTACTCTTTCTCTGACCTTCCTGAGTTTCCCTCTATTACTTAGGCCTCTCACAGGTCTCCCTCCTCAGAGCAGGGTACATGTGCTGTTGTGGGGTACAGAAGAGAATTTCAGAAGTGCTGAGTGACCCCTTACTGCAAACTGGGATGCCAACACATCATCTTGCTTGGGCTTGCTCTCAGTCTTCCCATGTTTATTTCACAGACATGGTGTGTCCATCATTTGTGAAACACTTTGTGCTAGCTGTAAGCACTGCACAATTCAAAATACACTAATTTGTGCATAAGCTGGCAATGTTTTTGAGAATCTCTCTGATAGTCTCATATCCTGTATCATGTCACTTAGCCTCTTGTCCAAACACATGGAAACACACGAGTCCAGAACCTGTCCAGAGGACCTGCTATGCCACATATGAAGAAAGTATTTCTATACATAATGTAATACTTTATAAGTGTTTCTGCAGGTGCTTATATCATCTTCTTTTCGGAAGTCATCAGCCTGGCTGAGAATATCCTTGAGGTAGCCCAGGGAGATGTTGCTATAAGTAATCCTTGTTCTTGCTTATATAACAAAAGCACATATTCTCTTTAAGTTTTAGAAAGAACTGTTTTCATTTTGTTTGGTACTTGCACAGATAAATATCTAAAATGCTGTGGATATCCCCTAAGGATGAATACCTTTGGATTGCATGGGATAGTTCTCATGTTTGTTAGTAAACCATGATCAATTTTCGTTCTATTGTCTCATGTATTTGATTATTCATAAGAAAATAAAAAATAAACAGACTTTTTCTGTTGTTCTATACCAGAATGAAATTAGGTTTTTATTGCAGCCATTAAGCTTGATTGCAGTCTTCTTTCCTAACATGGAAGTAGAAAGTTAAAAAATGTGAGAACCTGTCAAAACTAATCTCTTTCTTTATGCATGCAGAAATTTTTCTAATTTAGCTATTTGGGGACATGCAAAATGTTTACTTTTAAAAGCTGAATCTTTTCTGTTGAGCATGAGTAAAAACTTGTAAAAGGACTCCACTTTAGTGATTAAAATATGAGCATATGTATGTATAAGAAGAAACTACCCATCTATAGTTAATTTTAAGCTCATGCAATGGTGACTAACGGCATGATTCAGTGCACTTAGAAGTCACTGGGAGGACTTCTATTAATTTCTATGGGTGCTGAATGAATTAGTGCTATGGACCTCCATTTTGCAACCTAGTCTGGTTTAAGCTTGGGTATATTAATGGATATAGATCCTTCCTGGGTTCACAAGTGTAATATTTCAGCTTTTTAAAGAACACGAAGCAATGCAAATAGACATCCTCTCCTGCATTAAGTGGGATTCTGTTAATATTTGCTTTGAATGGCTGTTTACTTAGTGCAGATAACATGGAGCATAGTCTACTTTGTCCACAGAATGGCATTTCCAAGTGTCAAGTAAATGAGTAAGGAATTATAAAATTAGTTGTTCAAAATTTAGCCAAAGGGATGATGCCAGTTTATACAGACTGTGAGTGTATTCCAGATAGTAAGTAGTTTTTATTTCATTGTTGAAGTGTAACAAACCAGCTGCAAACAGATGTGTCACAAGATTTTTTGCAATTTTTAAGACAAGTACTGTATTATACCTTTTTTCTTTAACTTTTTTGTTTTAATTCGTATTGAACAGGAAGTACTAAAAAGATATATTTCAGAGATTGCTTATGCAGTATTTTTTAAGCACAAAAATATACTTGTGAATCCAGCAGTGAACACACAAAGAAAACAACCTGTTAGGGATTTTTTTTTCCTTTTTTTTTTTCTCTATGTTTATTTTGTAACATACTACACTTTTATTTATAGGATCATGTTTCACAGCACAAGCTGCCCTGTTTCTCTGAAGGTTCCTCACTGTAGCCTTCCCCCTGGCCTGCCTCGCTCCTTCTTCAGCCCGGGCATTGCTTCGGCCTCGGGCACCGATAGGAGGAGGCCTTTCTAGACGGGAAACCCCCTGGGTTGGGAGGTCTATCTCAGAAAGTGGCTTCAGGGTTTGCAGAGGGGTGAGTGTGCCCCTGCACTCCCCCGAGGGTAGGCTGAGGGAAACGGAGGACGAAGGAGTGCCAGCGACTCTTCATGGTTGCATATAATATAAGTTTATTCACTCCAAGGGCACTGAGCCCCATGGAGGGTCCAAGCTTATCAGAGGCAACCAAGGAAGAGCCCCAAGTATTTCCGATGTGTGGTTCTTATAGGGGGCTCCAGCCAATGGGAAGGGAGAAGAAGGGAGGGGACAAACCATCTGGGCATATGACAGAACATACCAAGTAACAGAACAATAATATACAGAGATAGAAATGCATGCTAATTACACACTACTACACCTCACCTATAGAAAGCTGATTCTTCTGTGCCCACAGTCCTATTACTCTATCAATTTAATTTTTCAGCTTTTTTTTTGTTTTTTTAATGAAGAATAATTCTACATTTGTGACGGGTGCAGGCCACTTTCAGGTGATGAAGGTCATTCTTACTGAATGGACTGTATTCAGTGCATAAATAATCTCTGTGATTTCAGCTAGATGGTCATAATGAAGCTCTAATATGGTTGTACATCCCAATATCAAACTTCAGAATAATATTTAGATATTAATCTTTAATAATAGCCATGTATTATCAGTTATAAGTAAAATAAAAATTTGTGGATAATGGTATACAGTTTAGAGGATGGACCATTTGGACTAGGGATCCTATTTGTCTGTATTATCAGGTTAGAGGAAGGTTGTGGGAGTATAACCACATACCACTGGCTTTTAACTATTGGTCAAACTTTGTCCTTCAGTTAGTAAATCAGGTTACAAGATAGTTAATATGACTGAATTGGTTACTGCTATTGCTGGATACTAAGCTGCATAATGAGAGTACCTAGTCATGCGGAGGGTAAAAGCCAAATTCATGTGGATTTTTTTATTATGAGTTGCTGACAAATGTAACTTAGTGCTTCCTGTGCTCTTTTCCAGGTACTCTTTCATCTGAAATTTATGAGAAAAAAACCTCCTCACCATACCCTTCCACATCTGTCAGCTCTAAATACAATTTCATGTTCAACATATACCCTCCTTGTCTCATAGCCATGCTGATGTATCTCTCTCTGTGCAGGCTATATTTCACCATGGTGAAATAATGGGTGATCTATAAATGCAACAACTCCTGAGTTAACTCAGAAGCAGGGTATAGTCTTTTATGAGTAAGCTTGAAAATCCCTTGAAAAGCCTCAGTGTACTGCAACTGCATATAGAAAGCAGATGAAATCTTGGCTTCACTATGTGCAAAGATCCCACTGCCTCCTTCAGCAGAGACAAGATTTCACTAATTGAATATTTGAAGAAGTAATCTCTTTCAAAGGCTGACTTGTGGAGTGGCACTGGCAGAGCAGTGACTATCCTACTGCAAGCCTTTTCCTCCCAGCTGGTGAATTGGAAGCAGCACTCCCTGTCAGGCTCTGATATGAGACACTGATTGAGAAGTGTTGTTCCAGGGCACAAGAAACAGCAGCACAGCTGAAGTAAAACTGAAAGTGGCAGGATAGGTTTCACCATACAGGCTGATTAAAAGTACTACACAGTGGGCATATTTCAATTAAATTTGATTTGAAACAAATGTATCTGTTCAACAGCATTAGTAAGCAGAGAGGTGATGTCACTTAAAGGTCTTTTCTAACCTGAGTGATTTTATGATAAGAAAGGAATGCAGCAGATAGAGCTGTGAAGAAACATGAGAATAAGAACATTCTACTTAAGATTTGTACTTACATGGAGTTGTTCTTAGACTTTGTACTTCCTCATTCTTATTTCCATTAGTGAGTCTTACAATAACTTGTATCCATCTCCATTTTACAAATGGTGAGACTGAAATAAATGATAATGGTAAGGATAAGACCAATGGGTCTTATCCCCATTGGGTTCAAATTAGCCTTCAAATGTGACAGCCTCAAAGGGAATCCTTACTTCTCCTTTCTGCCACTCTACTTTGCTGCACCCCAATGGTGTTTATGAGGCCACAGAGGAGGATGACTCAAGCAGCTAATCCAGAGGATATGTAAGCCCTCACAAGTAAGTGTTTCTGCCAGTTTAGCCCCTGGCTCTGTGAGATCAGACCTATCCCAAGAAAAGTGAAAACAGCTCATGAGAGAATAAGGTGGGAATAGGGCAGCTCTTACACCAGCAGTTTGTTGACCGATCACTTTTGCCATAACATGAAACCTCACTCTTAGTTATTCAGAACTTAGCTTCAGATATTCATGACTTCATCCAGAGAATATTCCATCTGATTGCAGAGAGAACTGCAGCTGTCCAGCACTTTTGAAAAGAGAATCAGTGTCTAAAGCAAAGCATCTGGAATTAGAGGCTGCTTTTGAATATTTGAATCTTTGTGATTCACTCTGAAACATGCCAGTGGCATAGTCTGAAGTAGATCTGCTGCCTCCTGCCTCTCAACCACATTCCCTGTGCAGTAATGCTCCTGCCAGACCCTGCTATCTCGCACATATTTTGTGACTCATTCTGTCCCTAAAATTATTTGCAGCTGGTGTTTTATTAACAGTGCAATGGTTAAAAGTATGGCCTTCAGAAGAGTTTAATTAAACCACAATAATTTTCTTATCATAAATCTCCAAGCTTTTATCCTTTGTATGTTCCCAAATACCTGTAGTCAGTTCCATGACATTTTTCCTTTGGCTCTGTTTAGCAGCAGCTAGGCTCACACACACATATTGGGGGGATGTAACTTTCATCTTCCTTACCTCTGATTCCTACTTGGTATTGCCTACTATCTTCTTTATCACAATTAAATCCAACTTTAAAATTTCATCCTTCCATGAACCTCTCCTATTGTGCTTCTCAGCAAGATGCAACACTGTTTTTTAAATTTCTATTTTTTATATTTCTTGCTAAGTCAGAGCAGATATTTTTAGAATTAGCACATTGTCTGTGTGCTTTCCTAGATCAACAAAGGCGCCTGCAGCACTCATTGATAATATTACTGCTGCCATGTCTCTACTTTAACTCTTACTCTCTTTTACAACATAATCGATTCCATGTGTATGGCTTTTGTATATCTTTTGACATGAAATTAGGCATAGCTGTGTTCGTGAATGTGACACGCATATCCCAGAAACTGAAAGACAGAAGTAAGCTGACAAGCTAGCCAGACAGAAATTTCTCTGACAGAGTAGTCATTTAGGATGCTTTGTTGATAAAAGTATATTTACAAAGAGACATAGTAGTGAAATACTATTGAAATAGTGAAAAAATTTTGAGTATTGTGGGTCTTAAAATGAACACAACACGTATGCTTGTTTTTCACTCCTTCCTCTCTGAATGTGTTTGGGTTTTGTATTTGGAGGAGAAGCACAAGGTCAATCCTGACTTTTTTTCCAGGAGAAGGCCTAAGAGCCACTAAGCACTGCAGAATCATGCCCTGTGCTTGCTATTCTGCTGTTCAGTAAAACTTACTTCTCTTCTTCATAGCTTGTGTCCTGGGCATTAGTACTGTCTTCTTTGAAGGGAGATTTGTAGACTTGAACTCACTGTGGCTGAAGAAGGATCTGAACTTCAATTTCTCAATTCTTAAGTGCTTCAGGCCTGAGGTTGGACACATGAGTTACCTGTGCCGCCAGGAACAGGGTCTGAAAAGGGTAATAAATGGAATTGCATTTTGTGACAGATCTCATTCTGTCAGCTTCAGTCAAGTGTGATTGGAGAACATTTACTGAGCAGGGCTTATGTGTAACTCTCCAGGTTTCTGGGTCTCATGGTGACTGTGCAGTGATCTGATCAGAGCAGTCACAAACCAGGTAGTGTTTATGTGACTCCAGAGCCCAAAGGCTGTAAGACTAATTTATTACACATGGACACAGTGTGCATGAAGGGTGGCATCATAGATAGGGACTTAAAATAC
>WEIV01014482.1:88237-103558 GCA_013390005.1 Calyptomena viridis | reverse complement strand
TCCAATTCTCCTCTCCATTCTGCCACAGAGGGAGGGGGAGCAGAAGTGGGGCACTGAGCAAGTAGCACATGGTTTGGAGTGTTTTCAGTGTGCACATTATATTGGGGAATACATTTCCCTCACCATGACAAATTGTCACAGACTTTGTTGGGCCTTGGGATGGTTTATGAATAACCGATGATAATTTTCAAACCACAGACATAGGTATCTAATTTTCTATTTCAGAACTGTGTTCTTCCAGCCGTGCTGCAGTTGCAGACTTATCAATTAAAAAAAAAAACAAAACACATTCCTTCATACAATAAGAGCAGTAGACACAAACTATCAAGTAGGGTGTTTTTAATGATAGAAATAGAAGTTTTAAGAACACTTAACGCATACCAAACTTCATCAAAGTCATCAAGAGTTTGGAACAGAAAGAATGCTGTCTTGTGACATGCCCTGTCTGATGTGCTTCAGATGAAACCCCCACACTGGAAACTGTTGCAGTCACATGCCTGTAAGGAAAAGTAGAAGGATACTTGCCTTTTGGGATTGCTTTTGTGAGTTTGCCCTGAAAGATGTTTCAGAAATTATAGCTGGAAGACTCAACTGCATGACTAAAGCCTACGTAGTTTGGACCCTTAAGGGCACCATATAAGACTAGATACATTTACACTGTTAACACATGCTTCAACCACATGCACACATTGCCTCGTTCAAATGTTAAGACCATGACAACTTTTGATCTTTGCTGTAGTTGTGAGTAGATTCAAGGCAATGGAACAGAACAATCTGAGCTATTAAAATTCTGCTGCATACTTTCTTTTACTGTTGTGAGTGTGACTAACCATGAACTGTGACAGAAATCACAGACAGGCTCAAAGCTCAGTGCTGGAAGACAGGAAAAATAAAATCTTTTGAACGCTTGGATCCTGTGAGTTTCTTTCACTAAGTCTGAGGGCTGGGTTATTTTAAGCATTTAAGTACTAGGCCTGATCCTGTTGCTTACACTTCTTTGGAGTTAAATCCTGTCCATCCTGTATTTGTGGGGTTTCATACATTCCAACAATTTCAGCAGCATTACATTACTAAATCTGCAGTAAGGAAGATCAGAATCAAAACTACATCTACTGCTTTTCTTTCATCCACTGTGCAGGTGACCTTGTTGTAGAAGGATATCAAGTCAGTTAAATAGGACTTTCCTTTTGTGAACCTGGGTTGGCTCTGTCTGATGATTGCATTATTCTTTGACTGCCTTTCAACAGCACCCAATGTGATTGTCTCCATAATTTTTCCAGGTATTGCACGTAGACTAACAGGTCTGTAGTTTCCTGGGTCTTCCCTCACACCCTTCTTATGAAATGGAATAACATTGCCTAGCTTCCAGTGGGGACCTCCAAAGAGTCCCAAGACCTTGGGTAGATGATCAAGAAGAGTTCTGCTGTAACATCCTCTATCTCCTTCAATAGCATAGGGTGAATCCTCTCAGTTCCTGTGGACTTGTGAACATGCAGCTGATCCAGCTGGTCCCCTATAATATCAGTGCCCACAAACAGAAGGAAAATCACCACACTTGTGGTCCTCCAACTCAGGGCACTAGGTAGCCCAAGGTGTATCAGCATTACTAAAGACTGAGGCTAAGAATGCATTGAATAAATCTGCTACCTTCTCATTCCTGTTAGATGACCATCTTCAACAAGTATTGGTCCAATGTTTTCTTTAGAACTCCTTTTGCTATTAATGTACTTAAAAACAGCCTTTTTGTTGCCTGACACAACAATGGTCAGTTTCAACTCTAATTGAGCTTTGACATTTTATATCTTTTGCCTGTGTATACAAAGCATAGCTTGATATACCTTCTTGTGAAGACTGACCTTGCTTCCATAGTTCATATAGTTTCCTTTCCTTCTTGAGCTCCATGAGGAGTTCCCTGTTCAACCAAGGTGGTCTTCTGTCACACTTGTTTGAGTTATCACACAGTGAATTCCCTGCTCCTGTGTCTAAAAAATTGTTTTTAAGGACAGCTGCACTTATGAACTCCTAAGCTCTTAAAAGAAGATTCCCAGTATACTCTGCTAAACATCTCTCTGAATAGCTTAGAGTTTCCTGTCCTGAATTCCAGAGTAGCAACTATGCTGTCCTTTTTTCTCATTACTCTGAAAACTTTAAACTCAACCATCTGTGGTCAAGACAGCCTGCTATCATCACATCTCCCATGAGTCCTTCTCTATTCACAAATACCAGAATATAATACCAGAATAATTGAAATAGCTGCATGCTGAAATATGTGTGAACAAAGTGTTGTCCTGGTAGATTAGCAAAGGGTCCTGAGTTAGTTGCAATGTTTTTAGTAGTTGTTCCTAAGGATCACAAAATCTCATACTGTTGAGCTGTACAGACAGATATGGACAAGGACAGTGGCAGCAAATAGAGATGGACAAGATGTGTGTGTTGAAGGGAATGTCAAGAAACATCCCCATCTAGAAATATCTTCTTTCATTTTATGAAGAATCACACACCCCTACAAAATAAATAAAAGGTTTAGAAAAATCATGACAAGCACAAAGGATGGATTTGGGCACAGAAGAACATGGTGGCCATAGGAACACCAGCTTTGAAACAAAGCTGTTGCTTTGACACCCCTTCTGTTTGATTTGAAGGCTTCTTATCAGCTCAGTCTTCTTTGAAAGGTCACAACCTACCTGCTGTGCTATCTGCTTTCTGCAGTAAGGCTCATATTCAGTGATTTCCCAGAAAGGCCATTTATGTGTTCTCACCAGTGGAACTTTTTCACCTGAGTAGGCACAACCAGAACCCTGACATGGGCTCAGTTTAGTGACTGGGCCCTCTAGACACATACGAAGTCATAGTGTGGAAATTTGTTCTGTATTCAGACTATGATTCTGCTTTTGACTCTGTCATTGGAGTCTTGGATAAGCTGGGACTAGACATTTCATCTCTTTGTGCCCTCCTTTCTCACTATGCAGAGTGGGGTGGAACACAGAGGTTCCAGAGCTCCAGTTATAAAAAAGAAATACTAGGTTAAGTCTGAAGCCCTGAAATTATTGTTGAGGTTGTATTATTAATGTTACCCTTATTCAGGAAAATAATTGAATTCTGTCACTACTCATCATGAACTGATTGTGTGCACAGACATTTCTTACAGCTATGTATTCATAAACATCCAAAAATTGCATTTTAATGCAAATTTGAGACTTTTTTCATTAATGTTTCTTATGAACACTCATAGAAACCACTTCCAAAATATCTCAAAATGTCTACAGTGAGTTTGTTTATAAAAGCAGAATGTATGAGTACATTTCCAACAAACACATCCAAGTCTTACTTCTTATAATTGTATTTTTAAAAAGTTATTTTCTGTTTCAGTGCACTGTGCTCTCTTCTTTCCTTTAAATGAAACTTCCCATTAGTAAATAGTAATTAAAAACTAATTGTAGATAGGCTTCTAATGTATATAAACAGCAATTGGATGTGTACCATATATGACATCAGAAACAATACCTAATCAGCTAAGTTGTGGGTTTTTGTTTGATTTTTTTTTGTTTGGTTGGTTGATTTGTTGTTATTGTTGTTGTTTTTAAAGGAAACAAGGCAATGCCTTTCTTTGTTTTGCAACTCTACAATAAACTTGTCATTGGATAATTTTTCCCTCTATTCTTCTTTGGTGTCTATATATAGGCACACACACACACACACACACATACACACACACACATATATATATGGTAAATTAAAACTGACTCCCAAACATGCCACCTCTTTCAAAATCATTTTTGCCTTGAAACAGCATAGATAGTGAGAAATTTCCCTGGAGCATTCCACAAGGAAATCTGGAAAGCTTTTCTCAGCTTGGGAGAAATGATTGCTAATTCTAAACTACTATTTTCATTTTTCCATAGCAGGAATGTACATTTTCCCTAACCATAACATTTTCTCATAATAGAAATGAGCCAGTCCCCAAGGGTGTGGTTATCAAAAGTTAATCTCACCCAAGCCTGATTAGAGGCATAAGGCTCATGCCTCAAAATGCTCCGGGGTATAATTATCTTATGATAACCATACCCTGTATCATGTCTTATTGATTAACTAATAAAGCTTCAGCATTATTTTTCGGGGGAGGAACTAGGATAACAGTAAAAGGTCTGATTCTGGAATGGGAAAGATTCTTTGAAGCTCTCCAAATAACCTCTCTTGTTCTGATTATAGCATCTCTGAAATTATGAGGTCACCAGATGCTAGTTTTTGTTTCTTATTGGTGATTATATAAATGATATATTAAAACTCAACCATACTCAGATATATACTTATGTAAAGACAAAATTGCACTAAACTCCATCTTTGCATTTATATTGCAGGTTTAGGTTACACAGCAGAACAGATTTACGTTCTCTGGAGGGGATTTTGTAGTCCAGACACTAACTACTCTCTTCATTCAGGGCAGCTCTGAGTTTTGTGAATGGTTACATTATGGAGGGATCTCTGTTCTTCCAGGGAATTGCTCCCTCCTTGCCCACGCTTGTACAAAAAGGGACAATAAAGCCAACCCTTGGGCTCCTGAGTCTCCCAGTCCAAGTCATTCAGAGTTGCAGGCTTAGTATATCTGTTTTAAACAGTAGTGCAAAGAGGCCTCAAACCAGTGCTTGAGCTTTAACTGCAAGGCCACTTCCACTCTCTCTGTAGTGTACTTCGTTCTGTACAAAAACCCCCTGCTTAATGATGTGGGACTTGCTTGAACAGGTAACCTAGGGGCTAATGTCACAGCTAGCTCTGCATTAGTGAAAAACTGAAATTATTTCACTGACTTTAGTGGAGCAAAACCAGGTTAATAGACACGTCTAAGAAGTATGGCTGGTGTATGCAAAAAGAATCTCATTAGGAATTCTCTTGCAGTGCAACTTCTACATACCGGCATCAGAGAAGGCAAAATTCCCCATCTGTTAAGAGTTAGATGCTTTTTTGGAAACAGGAGGCAATATTTACATCTGTGTTGCAGTCTTGGGTTTAGCTGAAAATTTAAAACCATGAAACATTTGATCAAACCTCTCATGTAGCAATATGCAGCTTACACTTAACAAAGGGATCATTATATGGCAGCATAATCCATACCACAGTAATTCATTATAATGAATTCTTTGGCAAATTTGCTGTATCTGTTGTATTACCATCCGCTTCATTAATGGAGAATGTTAATTTCTGAAAGTAGCTGGAATGAGCTGGAGAGATGTCATCCCACCCAATCATGCTGCATGGGAAAATTAGCTTGCTGTTCCTACTACCACCATCAGTCCCATTTGGCTAGTCGTAGAGGAAATGTGGACATAGATCAGGGTCTGGAAACCACTGGCATTTTCGTTATCATGAACCAGCAGCCAGGAGGGCCAACCATGTCCTGGGGGCATCAGGCAAAGCATCACCAGCTGGTGGAGGGAGGAGATTGTCCCACTCTGCTCTGCACTGGTGTGGCCTCACCTGAAGACCCATGTGCAGTTTTGGGCACCACAATATAATAAGGATATAAAGCTCTATAATGGGCCATGGAGATGGTGAAGGACCTTGAGGGGAAGCCGTATGAGGGGCAGCAGAAGTAACTGGTCTGTTCAGCCTGGAGAAGAGGAGACTGAGGGGAGACCTCATTGCAGGGAAAGAACTAAGATGACTAGTTTGGATGGGATGCCGTTTTTATAGAGCCAGGGGAGATGAAGGGATTTCTGCCTTTATTATAGCAGAGTCTTAACTAGAACTTGGGTTATTAGTACACAGCCTTCACTGTTGCCTTCCTTTCTTGATCTGCACAGTAAATACTTCTTTGCCAAGCTGCATGCCATGGAGCTTTGTGAAGCAGATCTGTCTGTCTTCTGCACTGAAGAATTAGTGCCAGATGCTAAGCTTGTTCTCAAGTCTTATCTTTCTATGTACAATGGTTCTGAAAAGAAATGTATGGTTCCTACTAAAGACCTTCTAAGGGACTCTCTTCCTTCAATGGTACCTTTGTGTTTTGTTGTTAATTACAATGAATAAGAGTTCATCCTGAGTCTTAATACATATATATACATATAGTCCAGATGACAGAAAAAGAAGAGGAAGGACAGATTCAAAAGTCTAGGAAGCAAAGAGCACGCATAAAGTGCTCTTTTTTTAAAATTTCAAGGTATTTAATCACTCTCTTTCCCCTCTCTTTGACAATTACAGCTTTGTTTTTTGTACAGGAAAATGTTATGTTCTCTACTTAAGTACAATAAGCTTAATCTAGTTCCAAAAAATTTGTTGGGTTTTTTTTTTTTTTCAGACAGGAACAAACAAAGTGGTCAGCCTGACCATCAAAAATAAAGTCAGTATCTTTCCACTCCCTGAAACATCCTTGAATAAAAAGTACATGAATAAAAGGACAAATGGTTGGCTACTAAAGCAAAAGACTCTTATAATTCCCATTGTACATCACACTTTCTACTCATCTTAACAAAAAGCCCACTGGGTAAAGTGTAGGATGTATTTAGCAGTTCTGCTCCCTTCAATAAGTTCCAAAGCCCTTTTGAGAGTTAAGAACTGATCACCTGTTCTCTACAGAATTACTTTACATGCAGAAAAATTTTAGTGGAATGTAAAATCTCTACTTCAAAATCCAAGGCATATCATTATGAATGAAGAAAAGTCCTGAGACATCACCTACCAAATTCAGGTTTATAATCAATGGTTGGGCTGCTTTTTTCCATGCTGGTCACAAATATACAAGCCAACAGCAGATGCTGTGAGAATGTCCATTTGCCTTCCTTTCTTTCCCCATGATTTCTCTCCCTCTGCTCTTCTTGCTTAATTGCCCTGGCCCATACTGTGGGTTCCTGTACAGGCCCTCAAGGATTAAGCCTCAAGGAATTCAGAACCCTGTGCAGTGTTTCTAGTTGCTACATAAAATTCCAGCTGCCTTTGTTGCCAGCAGAGATCATCAGCAACAAAATTGTTGTTTCAATGAAACACAGATAATACATCTGAACCTTGGTGATACCCTAGAACAAGCTATTCTACATTATCGTGAGCCTAAATGTGTCTACGCATGTGTGTATACAATGTGTGATGCCTTAGAACAAGACATTCTACATTATCATGAGCCTAAATGCTTATGTGTATGTGTGTATGCAGCCTTCAGAAACTGATGATACCTCAGTTTAATCTTCACATTTCCTTGACTTTTTGGTCCACTTTCCCCAAGACTTAACAATATTTTAAGGATCTTGAAAGAGCAGAGCATATAAACAGACCTTCATTTTCTGCATAATGTTTTTAGCTAAGTATTTAATTAAATCTTTGTACAGAATAGAGACATAAACGATGCCATCGGTTATATCTGGAAAATACTAATCCAAGAATTCATAAATGGTTTCTTGCCCATTTAAAAGTAAGAGCATGAGGTAACCATGAGGGAGGGTTTATTGTTTGTTTGCTAATTTGTCTAAGTTTTCTTGTAGTCACTATCCTAGGCAATGTATTGGGTTTCATACCTAGCTGCAGTTACAGAGACACTGCTGTTATGAAGGGTTAAATGTAAGGATCTTAGCTATTCCCAAATGATGCTTCATTCCACAAATAGCTTCACTAATTCAATAGGAATAATTTTGTTCACTGAAAGTTGGAGAGTATTTTTTTTAAAAGATATGTGTTATTTTCATTGCAACAGGAAATGCAACTATCCAAGTCTACACATAAAAAGGCATCCTGTGGAGTTGAGCGTGATGCCTAGAAGTAGTAAGGCAAGAGAAATGACACTTTAAATGCTCTACAGTACTATTTTAAGCAGAGGCTCTTGACAGATATTAATTTTTTGTAAAGACCAAAAAAGTGTTGTTTTTGCTGGATAAAATAACAGCTGCAAGGGAGACTGAAATTCTTTCTGAGATAACAAAGAACAGAGAAGATTTGCATCAGGATTTGTGTCATCTTTAACAGCTAAATTGTGCTCTCAGCTCAGTGGGCAGGACTGCCACTGAAAGCATTGTGCGATCACGTTAGACCATGCCCAAAGGGAGAATTTGGCCCAAACAGATGACCAAATCCAGGGCTGAGGGCCAGCAGACAGTGAATGAATTATCCTTTCATTGAAGCCCTCCAGAAAGTGAAGAGGCTCATCCCTAAGTCTGTGTGCTCTGACAGGAATGGGAGCAGGAGAGATTCAAGTCATAACAGTCCTCTCCCCTGGCTGATAGTGCAGCCCAGCAAAGTCCAGTGCACACAAATGAGAAGGGAGTACATTGCAGCATAAGATTGAGTAGCTACACTTCTGAAGAAGTGGAATACACCTGAATGCCATTTTTAGAGTGTAGACTGTTTTGGTACTGCTCAGAAAATGAGTAATACCCCTAATTGAAGTCTTTTGTTTTCAGATCTAGGACTAAACAAAAGGCAATTCAGTTCCCAGCTCCCTAAGCCAGAAATGGGCCTTTGTGTATGATGTGTATTAGTCTGGAAGGTTTATTCTGTACAAACCAAAGAACAACAGGATAGAGCAGAGTTTGCTCATTCCTTAATAAGTTAGTACATGTGCCCTGATGAGGTTTTCATCATGCAGACTTTGGTCCACTGGCTCTTTGGTCTCTGTCTTCAGATAATTATATGCTTTTATAAGTCTTAAACACCCCTTTTTAACAGATAGGGCTGGCTCTGCACATTTTGGCGCTGCAATGTGAAATGAAAAATGTGAATGCTTTAAGAAAGTATTTTTTTTATTACTGGAATATGTGTTTCATTTCACTTCAAAGACAAAAGGCAGAAGGGACTAGCAATGTAGATGTCCCTCAGAGATGGAGGTTAAGACACAGTACATAATACTCTGCCCTTGAATAGTGGCCCTGGAACACACTGTCATAGAGGCAGTGGCCAATCAAGCACCACCTTTACAGGGTGGTAAGTTCAGACAGAAAGACAAAATTCTTATCAGGCACAGTTAGTTCCAGCAGCCACTCACAGATCACTAAAGCCTCAATACCAAACTCCTTAGGTGACTTACAATTTCTATTTTAAGCACAACCTCATGTTTTCCTAGCTTTTGCCATGAGCTGGGAAGCATGGACCCCTGTGAGATGTAAATCCAAGCGTGTAAATAAATAAATAAATCCAGCACAGGTAGATGTTACTGCTGAGAAATACGCACCTAAACACAGGGTAAAGGGAAAGAGAGGATGTACAAATGTTTGTTTAAATTCGAAAGAGATGTTTATGGCCTTTCTGTTTGCTTCTAACAAATATTCCTATGTTCTCTGATTATTGCAAAGGTTTCATAATAAGCAATATGTCAAGCAAACAAACCCTTGCACTAAGTCTGTAAAAAAGCAAATGAGCCCTTCATGAGTCACTAACATCTTGCTCCCACTCCTGCAGTTTGAGCCACCATGGCATGGGCTGTGAAGGACAGGAGGTGACCAGGCATGGCTAATGAGGTAGGGCAATGAGCTAGAGTTTCTCCCCATCATGCAAGTACAGGGCAATGAAAAGCAGTCAGGGTAGTCCTTGCACCCTTCCTCTACAAAGCTAAGCCACCCTGTTTAGTAATGATCTCCTGTAAGGGAGCCCTTGAAGGTCCATTGCACTCAGCAGTTTGGCTTGTTTTAATTCTGTATGCCTTGGGCCCTTACTAGCACATGTTCTATGGATATTGTCGTAAAACTGGAGTTTTTTTAATTTCTTTTGAAAGGGCTGGACTGAGCCACTAGTGCACTGCAGATTGGAAACTGACAGCCTAGAAAGAGATGTCCCAGTGGTGGCCTAGTAGTTTGGTCTACAGCCAAAGAGACTTGAATGTTATAATACTGGAGGTCATAGTACCTGACTTNTGCTTCCTGAATTTGTCCCAATAAAACAATTTGCATTTTATGGTGAGCAGTCGTTTCTCACAAGTGGTATTTCTAATATTCAAATCTGATCCATGGGCACACTGGAAATCTGGCATCTTGGAGTGGGATTTGTAGAAGGCAGATGAGTAGGGAGCTGCCAAAGCTGGGCAATAATGCTGTGAAGGGGGGAAGGATATGTTTTAAATTGCATCCTTTGCTCTCAGAGTAAGGATTGACACACTTACTCTGGGTAAAAGATTCTCTTTTTGAATCACTCTACTGAACCTTCTCATTTCTCTGAAAGAGCAGAGAAACTCATGTTTGTGTTTGAGAAAGGCCATGTTGCCCTGATACTCTGGAGCCCACTACAGACCTCTGTAGAATGCCATCTTGTCTCCATCAAAAGCCAGGCTGCAGAAGAGCAACATATGCTGCCTGACAAGTTGTCCATTATTGAGATTATTCCTTTTTGTCTTTTTGTTGGTTTGTTTTTGGTTTTGTTGTCGTTTATAGTAGGACTGTAAGTCGTTTAGGGAAAGATATGTCATTTTGCTTTTTATTTTTCTTCTTTGTCTTTGCATGACATTAATTCCTTGTGGTCCTAGACCAGGAAAGAAATGCAGTTCTTGCTCTGTGTTCCTGCATCTGTTCGGGAAGTAGATGCAGTGTCACCTGATGTGTAACCAGGAGAGCAGAAATTAGGACTATTGGTGGTGAGCTTTTTTGAACAGTTTCTTGGTAAGACATGACTTGCTGACTACCATCACAGATAAGTAATTTGGAAATATGGAGTGGTGTGTGAATTCAAAGAGACTATACTGTATACAAAGTCTATACAAAGAGCTATATGATATACTGTATATTTATACAGGGCTAGCCACCTTTATATCTGAGAAATTCCTTATTGTTTGCTCAAACAGCAGCGAGTGAAAGAGAGAAATGTTTGAGTGTCTTCCCCTGAGACGTCATGGACCATAAGATATTTGGAATAGGCTTTGATTAAAAGGCTACCATGGCACAGGATGGGAATGGTACATTAGTTGTCTTATGGTTAGCAAAAATTGCTGCTAATCAGGAGGCGGATCTATAATAGCTGGTTTGACCTGTTTCACTACTAAATAAATACTTGGTTTCAGATAACAGTTGACATTAAAAAAGAAACTAATCAACATTAGAAGAATTTCTGGGGGATGGTATCACCATATTTATTTTTATCTATATTGTATTGAACTCATCTTACTTAATTTTTACTACCTGAAGGCTGGACACGCAGTTGTCTAGACTCCCTCAGTAGTCTGTGGAGAAAGTGCTAGATGGGATGAATGACCTGCCAGGACTACTCTCTTTAGACATCTGTCAGATTGCATGAATGTGTCTCTGGAGTGCCTGTTTCTCTCCCTTGTCTGTAGGTGGAGGCTTGTGACTACCACAGCTAAAAGCCTAACTTTTAAACACATGCAGATGAGTAAGAGCAACCCTACCCTTCCATGTGGGCAATCCATCTTTTCTCTTTCACAGGAAATGGAAAAGCTTATTAGGTAAGGAATTGTCTTCTGTTCTAAAGTGAGGGGGTAGCCCTATACTATTGCATAGCTCATTGTAATCATCAAGCCTGGGCAGGGAAGGAAAGCCTTGGGCTGATGAGACATCTCCCATGAGAATCAGTGGGGTGTGTCAGGGCTCCCAGCTGTGCTGGGTGAACAAGCATTTATCAGCCTCACAGGGCTCAGGGTGGGATCAGCAGGGGTTTCACAGGTTACTTGTGGCTATTGTACAAAGCATATATGCATGTGCCACAAAAACTGCATGAGCTAGAGGAACACATGCCAGATTTTCCTAGGGAGTAGGAAATAGGTTTTTGCATGTAAATAGTGACACAGCAATGGAAGAGACATGATTTTTCATGGGAAAGAGACACTGGCAGAAATACAGCTACATTCTTTCCTGGAGAGCTCCTTCTTTACACTGAGTAATTCCATCTGCAGCAGACTCCTAACTTGAGTCCCTTTTAGGAGGTGTGGAAAGAAATCAGGCTTTGACTCTCACTCTTTCATTTCTGCCAATAAAGCAAGACTCACTCAAGTCCTTAATTCTTGTGCTTAGTGAAGTAACAATCACTTGTGGACAACTGAAATGATTGCCAAATTTCAATTTTCTTAGCAAATAATTCAATAAACACTACTGTGAAGCTCATGTAGAGCTAGCCAGCTTAACCAGCTGCCAACCTTGCTAGAGAAAGAAAGCAAATAAAATCCAAATACATTATCACTCCACCTTAGCTAGCCTATACTGCAAACTTCTTTCTCCTCACTTGTCTGCCACTCAGACATTTAGACAGGCTGTCATTATCAGCCATCTACTGCCCCAGCTTTGCCCCAATTTTTTTAAGCCCTACAGCACTGTCATTTGATGTGTCTGCTGAAAGAATTAAAGTAGATGAAGACTGAGAATACCACTCCCTTAGGTAATGATATATTCTGATTCCCTCCAGCTATCTTCCTGACAACCCAGTCCTCCTCATCCTGGCCTTACTTCCTGCTTTCACAGACTGAAGAATAATTAAAACTACTCTACATAAGGCATGGCTTCATTCAACATTCAGCTTAGACTCTGTTAAAAAATGCTTGTGACAGATGAGGTATATTCTGTGCCATACCAATAAGTTAGTTGGCATGCAATAGCCAGCAGGAAAAGAAGACAAAAATACCTGGCATGCAAAAGCCAGAAAGGAAAGGAGACAAAAACACCGAAGTGTATATATGCTTGAAATAAGACCTCATCAATTTCAACAGAAGTTCTAGACCTTGAAACTATTATGCAGGTACTGATCTGAATAGCAGAGATAAAACCACTGAAATATATCTCTTGATCCATCAGGTATTCAAGAGATGGTAGGATGAGATGGGACAGACAGTTACTTTGGAAATCCATCAGTGCTGCAAGTCAGGAGAATTGTACTTTGGAGGTCAGCACGAGTGGGTCAAATTTCCTGGCTCCAAATTGTACTGGAAAGCAAAGAAGAGATCTTTAATCAAATGAAACACAGTCACTTCAAGCCACCTACTGAGGAACTTTGGGAAGTTTCTAGAATAAGCAGTTTAAACACCATCAGACAGTCAAAATGTGCGTGCTGGGGTAATCCTGGAAATGATCATTCTCATAACTTCTTCTTACCAACACTAGCACTGCTTGTCTCTGGTGTAATTAATCATGTGTTTAGAGACAGCATTTAGTATTAGGAAGCTTCCTTCCTATCTTAAAAATGCAGTCAAGGGAATCAAAAACTGTGCCCAAAAAACTCTACAAAACTAATTGTTAACCCAAAGGCACCCACACCTAGTCATTCTGGAATAATGAAACTCTCTCAAAAAAAGCAAAGCTCTCATGACTTGTGATATTATCACAGCCTTGGAATGTGTGCACAGTCTTACTTGCAGTGTTACTGTTGTTTTTTTTTAATTGTTTTAAATAGTTGATGTATCACATGCTATTGTAACAAGAAAAACAGGTTTGAAAAAACAAAACAAATATGCCAGTGAAAAGAATGTATAGTCATAATTGTTTTTTAGAGATAAAATAGGCAAACATGAATTGTAAGGCCACAATAAGACTGAATGTGCCATGGTTTCCTTGATTATGTGGACACAACTTCATGTTCCTCCAAGGTGATATAAAGAATACACACTGGCCACCAGATGATTGTTCTCTAAGCAGTTTTTCTTTGTTGCATATTGAGCAAGGCAACACATGTGGCTCTAACCCAGGCTGCAAAGGGCACCAGGGCTGTGGTGAGCCAGGGAACCCTGAAGTGTGCATTTGTTCCAATCTAAAAACTCCCCATCACTTTCAGTGCAACTGGAATTGTCCACTTTATGTCAGCAAAGGCAGAATAAGAAAATGAAGTACTCCCTTGAGAGTAAAGACCAATAAAGCTGTCTTGCCTGGGTAATGAGAGCTGAAAGCTACTAACAAGTATTGGTAAGTGAGTTTAAAAGGGGAAGGAGAATGGCAACACCCAGTAAAGTGGAAGTTCTCCATCACATTCAAACTGGAAGAGTGAGCATAGTTACAGGGGAAGCAAAAAGAGTTGTACTGCCCAGAATACTGAGAATCCTCCCCAAAAAACCCTCTCCTAACTTTTTGTCCAGGTCTTAACTCTGGTTGGTTTTGTGTTGTTTTGGTGAAGGGGGGTTGTGGGGGGTTTTTTTTGTTGTTGTTGTTTTTGTTTTGGTGGGGTTTTTTTGTTATGTTGTGGGGTTTTTTGTTTGTGTTTTTTGCTTGTTTTGTTGTGGGTTTTTTGTTTGTTGGTTGGTTGATTTTGGTTTCTTTTCCCCCCATGCTAACTGTATGGTAAAAAGTTTGTGAAGGCTTTAAATGCTCTACCCCTCATGTAGTTCCCAGATAGTTAAACTGGGAACTGGAACAGCTATGTTATTGACTGCATAATCTCCAGAGAGAGCACCTGCACCTGAGTAAATCCATGAAGGCAGGGAAGGCTTAGACACTCTGTTGGTGCAATTCCAACTCAGGTGGCTTGAAAAAAAGTAAGATCCAAAAGGCAGATCCAACACATCAGTCCTATGACTAATCACAAAGAGAAACTCAGCTGGGACTATAACAAGAGTTCCTGTGGGTAAAAGACTGTAGCTGAAGGTGTCACATGGTCCCAAAGGTAAACCAGTACAAGCTTTGTGTGGTTTTTTTCTGGTTTCATAACCTTCATAGATTAAGTCTTTAGGAGGTGTAGTTCAGGTATCAGAGGCAATTATACACTTGATTAAAGTTTATTTGCACATAAAGGCCCTTTTCCTTTTTCACCACATAGTTTAATGAACTGTCAGATGCTCTTTTTTCCCTGTTTGGCAACTATAACTTTTGGCTTGCATGGTGAAGGGACTGGAGGGCTCCAGCAGGATGGTTGCTGGGTAGAAATCTTGTTATCACCATTGAGAGATATTCACTCTGCACACAGAGTTGTATCTGTAACTAGCCAGTTATAGAAGAAAGCAGATTATTTCTGGCCACAAAGTCTTGCTTTAGTGGCTAATCAGAGGGAGTTTCTATCAAACTCAGGAAAAGGAGAACTTATTTACCCTCTTACGTGGGGAAGAAGGTGGATTCCAAGAATGAGATCTGCTCAGGATTTGTAAGGAAGGTGGTCTGATCTTGTGGATATGCCTCCTAAAGACAGTTGTGCTGAGCTGGCTGGATTCGGAAACTGAATTTCTTTCATGTGTGGATTTTGCTTTGATATTTTCTGGTCCACAGTTGACCTTCTTGTCTGAGACTCAGAGAGCTTTATGGGAACAACTTCATTGAAGTTATAGGCTTTAATATGGAAGATTCAAGGTTTCCTTGCTTGCATCTATAACTAATAAAGGAAGAGGAGTCACTTTGCAACCTGTGCACTTTACACTTACTATTCATGGAGAGATGTGGGATAACAAATGGCACACTGAGCACAGCAACACTAACTATTTGGAAGAACATTCCCAGCAGG
>WEIV01014482.1:53556-88223 GCA_013390005.1 Calyptomena viridis | reverse complement strand
GGGGGAGTGTGGGAGAGCATGGAATGGGAGACCAGCCTCACTCCTCAAACCTGATTTTGTAAAAAACCCTGCTAAACATGGGTGGCTCCAATGCTTTTGTGTTTCCTTAAGGAAAATAAATTTGCACGGCAAAGCACAACGAAGCACACTGTCTGTCAATGACTGCTAACTATGCCTATTGACAGGATAAAAGAAAAACAATTAAGTGGCTATGATTAAAAAAAAAATTAAAAAGAGATCACATTTTTTATTTTCATGCAAGTGCATCAGTCGGAGCTCTGTCCTTTATAAAAGGAATACCATATCTAATTAAGTCTGAATGCATTTTTTCTTGGCACTCGACAACCTGAGAATATGACTTTTCAGTAAGTTGTAGTGGTTTGGCTTAACTTGCCTTAGATGTGTTTGAAGTGCATGAAGTAAAAGTAATGTTGGGAGTGAGAGACCAGATATGAAAAGTCAGAAAATTCTAAAAAAACAGGATGCAATATTACTTTGTTGGTGTGCATCGTTTATATTTTGCACGAGCAAGGTAATAACTGCCCTAGGCTTCCACTAGGACTCAAGGAATACCTTGAGTGATCCTAAGCATATTGTCAGCCACCTGAACCATTCTGCTTATCTTAGCAAGGGTGTCAGAGCACATTTGAGACCAAATGGTTTCTCAATCTGCCTTCTTGATCTTACCTTTCTTTCTCCACGTCATTGCTCCCCACCCATCTTCCTGGCTATGGTTTCCCTGCTAGTTTTTGTCATTGCATCTACAGGTCTTCAGCCTCCCTCCCTCACCTGCATACCTGCTCTAGTCACTTCCCAGGCCCTGTGACAACCTCACAACTCCTGTGGGCCCCTCCATTCCCACGGTTAAGCTTCACTGCTGAATCAAAAAGAAAGGAGATCTGAGAAATGAAATAGCATGCAACATGTGGGTCAGAGTTATGAGTGCTTTGATGCTGATTGTGCAAAAAGTCTCAGTGTGAGCCCAACTGCATACGCTGCCTTCTGCAGTGTGACTGTGAGTGTGAATCTGCTAATCCTGACTCTGTCTCCATCAAAGGCTGGGTTTACTTTTATTACAGAGCTATTTTTCCTACCCTTAGTCTCCTTTTTTATCTATGCTTTCATAGTTTAGTAGCAGGCACACTTTAAGCCTCCTAACAGAATAGTCAAGAGTAAAAGAGATTAATGTTGGCTGGAATGAGAGTGAACCAGTGACAAATGAGAACATTAGAAGTTCACTATTTGTGATAATTTTTTTAATATCTGAGAGGCGTTTGGAGAGGTAGAACTTCAGGTCTTCATTAATGCAGCTCCGAAGAGATGTAAAACAGTGCACTCAAACAGGTAAAATGCTGCTGGAAAAAAAAAAAAGAAAACTGTGAAGGAAAATACTGAATCATGATTTAAAGCCTCTTTTTTTGTGATATGAATATTGCTGCCATTATGGGTGACACTGATTTAAGATTGGCCAACATGATTTAGAGTGGCATAAACTCTGGGTTTAAATTTAGGTGCAATCACTTTGATTGCAGTTTTTCTCTGGCAGTGTTACACCTGTTCAGCTGTAGCCACTAAACCTGTTCTTACCATTACAAAACTCAGCAATGACCAAGTGGCAGTGGAAGAATTGAAGGATTTTGCCTAGCTACAATCACTCTTCCTAACTCTGCTGGGAAGTTCTTTGCTCTGTTCTTTGCTCAATAACAGAAGTGATTTGAAAAACATCTCGTTTTTTATGTAGGACATCTTTCCAACTCTGCCTAAAANCTTGTGGATATGCCTCCTAAAGACAGTTGTGCTGAGCTGGCTGGATTCGGAAACTGAATTTCTTTCATGTGTGGATTTTGCTTTGATATTTTCTGGTCCACAGTTGACCTTCTTGTCTGAGACTCAGAGAGCTTTATGGGAACAACTTCATTGAAGTTATAGGCTTTAATATGGAAGATTCAAGGTTTCCTTGCTTGCATCTATAACTAATAAAGGAAGAGGAGTCACTTTGCAACCTGTGCACTTTACACTTACTATTCATGGAGAGATGTGGGATAACAAATGGCACACTGAGCACAGCAACACTAACTATTTGGAAGAACATTCCCAGCAGGAAAAGCAGGGGGAGTGTGGGAGAGCATGGAATGGGAGACCAGCCTCACTCCTCAAACCTGATTTTGTAAAAAACCCTGCTAAACATGGGTGGCTCCAATGCTTTTGTGTTTCCTTAAGGAAAATAAATTTGCACGGCAAAGCACAACGAAGCACACTGTCTGTCAATGACTGCTAACTATGCCTATTGACAGGATAAAAGAAAAACAATTAAGTGGCTATGATTAAAAAAAAAATTAAAAAGAGATCACATTTTTTATTTTCATGCAAGTGCATCAGTCGGAGCTCTGTCCTTTATAAAAGGAATACCATATCTAATTAAGTCTGAATGCATTTTTTCTTGGCACTCGACAACCTGAGAATANCTCCTGTGGGCCCCTCCATTCCCACGGTTAAGCTTCACTGCTGAATCAAAAAGAAAGGAGATCTGAGAAATGAAATAGCATGCAACATGTGGGTCAGAGTTATGAGTGCTTTGATGCTGATTGTGCAAAAAGTCTCAGTGTGAGCCCAACTGCATACGCTGCCTTCTGCAGTGTGACTGTGAGTGTGAATCTGCTAATCCTGACTCTGTCTCCATCAAAGGCTGGGTTTACTTTTATTACAGAGCTATTTTTCCTACCCTTAGTCTCCTTTTTTATCTATGCTTTCATAGTTTAGTAGCAGGCACACTTTAAGCCTCCTAACAGAATAGTCAAGAGTAAAAGAGATTAATGTTGGCTGGAATGAGAGTGAACCAGTGACAAATGAGAACATTAGAAGTTCACTATTTGTGATAATTTTTTTAATATCTGAGAGGCGTTTGGAGAGGTAGAACTTCAGGTCTTCATTAATGCAGCTCCGAAGAGATGTAAAACAGTGCACTCAAACAGGTAAAATGCTGCTGGAAAAAAAAAAAAGAAAACTGTGAAGGAAAATACTGAATCATGATTTAAAGCCTCTTTTTTTGTGATATGAATATTGCTGCCATTATGGGTGACACTGATTTAAGATTGGCCAACATGATTTAGAGTGGCATAAACTCTGGGTTTAAATTTAGGTGCAATCACTTTGATTGCAGTTTTTCTCTGGCAGTGTTACACCTGTTCAGCTGTAGCCACTAAACCTGTTCTTACCATTACAAAACTCAGCAATGACCAAGTGGCAGTGGAAGAATTGAAGGATTTTGCCTAGCTACAATCACTCTTCCTAACTCTGCTGGGAAGTTCTTTGCTCTGTTCTTTGCTCAATAACAGAAGTGATTTGAAAAACATCTCGTTTTTTATGTAGGACATCTTTCCAACTCTGCCTAAAAAATTAGCAATCACAGTGGTTTAACTCTGTTCTCCCAGTTATAAAGCGCTAGAAGGTGAAAGCTGTGAATTCTGTGCAGATTGAGATGAACACAAAGGGCGAAAACCAGAGACAGCTGGTGCTTCAGTCATGAAGGTAGTCAGCTACTTCTTGATTTTCAGTGATCCCACACAGCCAGTGATGTGGGGACCTCAGCAAACTGATTGCACCAAATAATTTAGTGTCTTGCTCTTGGGTGAGCAAGATCCATTTTAAGGCAAACGTGTTATGCAGGTAATAGAAAACTTTAATTCTCAAAAAGAAAACTTAAACTCCAAAACCCACTCACAAACCCACTGAGGAATTCTCTTTCCATTCCCCTTCTGCTAACTCATGCACTATAATTGGCTTAAGGAATTATCATACAAATATAAATCAGTGATGCAACATATATGGCACCTCATATTTTTATTTTTGCAAAGAAACATGACACTAAAAAAAAATATAATTGCTTATTCTAATTGCATGTTACACAGATTGCAAGAGTGTAAAAAGTGCATCAATAGGGTTTGAGTTCCCTGCAAAATACAGTATGCCCAGTCTGATTACAGTGTGCATTGGGATGCAGCCCGACACATGCCATGGCAGACCAGCCAAGCATGATCCATGGCTTCCCACTGCAAGTGGTGCTTTCTGCTTCTCTAGAATGAACTGCTTGCATACTTGGTCTTTAGGAGATGTCTATAGTCCATGGACTTCCGGCTGTGGTTTTGGCAAAGCAGGACTGCAGAAGGGTAATACCAAGTGATCGAGTGAGAAATCTACTATTAAAATACATTTGTTTGGGGCAATATTGTTTCTCATATACACCAAACAGATTATTAACTTGCTTGTTAATTTAATACTGTAATTGCATATACTGGTAGATGTCAGTGACCTTCAAACTTGAAATAAGGAGCAAATAACTGTTTCTTAAATATGTATATCTAGTTGAGAGAGACATAAGACAGTGAGACACTGTAACACTGTCAGGTATGGAGCAATCAACATGGCTTGATATCCACATTGCTTCAATATCCAAAGGTGAAGTGGGCTTGGATTCTAGCACAAACCAACTACCACCTGTTTATTAAATAGGAAAACCTTTTTAATGACAATGAGTGGTAGGAAGGATGCTGAAAATTCTTCCAACACTAGCTTATACATTAGTTCAAAACTAGGCTTATGCATAATCAATTTGTGGATCTTCTTCATTTATTTTACCTTACTTTATTTATAAAATTCCATTTTCCTTACCAACAAATATGGTGTTGAGCAGGGAAAAAAAGAATTATTCAGATCTTCCTTCTTTGCTCCTGTCAGGAGAAAAAGGAAAAGATAAAAACCAAATCTTGGCAGAATAATTCTATCCAGTATCTGTTGAATCTTTTCTCAGGACTTCTCATGACCCCTCCCAAGTCAAGAAATTTAAGAAGATTTTCTGTACATTAAGTATCATGAAACTGGTTCACAAATGGAAATTATTTGGTGATTTAGGCCACTGAAATGTTGTTAAGTTGATGCACTAAAACTGAATCTCTTTATATCGATACGATCAGACCAGATCATGTATATTTGAACAGTGTAATTATTAAAGGAGTATTTAGGCTGGGTGTTATATGTCAGTGATGAAGAGATAAGCAAACCATTTTTTTCCTCTTAAAACAGATTATATTAGCTTTTCTAATTAATTTGCAAGGTTTTTAGAAGAACGTGATTACAACATGTAAAACAAGCATACCTGATCCTAAGTAACTGCTGTTGCTAAGTAGTACCAGTGCCTGCAGTGCAGGCAAAGCAGGGACTACTTGGGAAAGATTTAAATTCTACGATTATTTCTTTTTGTTATTTTTAGCTACTAAAGAAACAATTTTATCATCCACAGCACCAGTTTTATACTATATATATTTATACTTTTTTCTGTTAGTAGTGTTGTTCTGAAAACCTCTAACCATATGGGGAAGCAAGGTACTTTAATTGCATAAGGATGATTGTCTTGGACCAGTCTGCAGATATTTTCATACCTACATACCACAGCAAACATAAGAAGGCCAGGCTTGAACACTGGCTACTCCTGCAGCTCCCACTCAAGCCAAACTCCAATCCTTCGTGTCACTATAGTGTTTTGTACTATAACAGAACCCAGGAATCAAAGTAAAATTTGCATGTCACACACTACACAAATTAAAAAATAAAATGCCAGCTCCTATCCTACCTTGTTCTACCTTTATGACATGGTGTCTTGGGGTGACTTTATGATGTATCTCATATTGCCTAATCTATGCTAGAAAAAAAGAATTTTGTGCCTTAAACTGAGCTTGAAAGCGGAGAGGAAAAAAAACAGTCAAAAGAACTTTTTCAAAGCAGTCCTGCGTCTCAAGGACACAGGTTTGTTTTGTTTTGCTTCTTTGGTGGCTGGGCTGTGAGCGGGGGAGGAAGCATCTTTCTTCTAGCTTTTCCAGCCAGATCCTCAGCCCTGTTTCTTCAGAAGGAGAGCAGAGACTCCTGTATTTTCCTGGACTTTTGATTTCTTTTCCTTCTCTCCTGGACTTGTTGGGACATTGGAACATTGAAACCTCACTGGGAGGCCTTTTCTGCCTGGTCTGGCCTGGGGGGGCCCATGACTGGCATAGCCTCCAAAGGGAGAGAGAGAAAACCATCCCAGTGAAGGGACTCTGGGTCTTCCAGTCTTCCAGTGAGAGACTTCATTGTTTAGTATTATTTTTTCTTGTGTGTTTGCTAAATAAATAGTTTTGTATTTTTCCTTTTACTTTCCTTTGAGGAAATATTACTTTTTCTCAAACCTGGTGGGAGAGGGTGACTGTGGCCTGTTTTTATCAGAGAATATTTATCCCTCTGAATATATCTGTCTCAAACCAGGACACACGGTCTAACATGTGTCCATCTCAGTGAACTGGGGTGTAGCATCCAGACAACCATGTCCTGGGGGGCATCAGGCAAAGCAACACCAGCCGGTCGAGGGAGAGGATTGTCCGCTCTGCACTGGTGCAGCCTTACCTTGAATCTTGTGGCTATTTTGGGCACTGCAATATAAGAAACATAATCAGCTGTTAGAGAGCATCCAAAGGAGGAAAACAAGGATGGTGAAGGGCCCTAAAGGGAATCCGTATGAGGAGCAGCTGAGGTCTTTTGGTCCGTTCAGCCTGGAGAAGGGGAGACTGAGGGGAGACCTCACTGGAGTTACAACTTTCTTGTGAGGGAAGGATTAGGGGTAGGCATTGATCTCTTTTCTGTGGTGACCTGTGACAGGACCCAAGGGAATGGCCTGAAATTGTGTCAGGGAAGATTTAGACTGGATATTAGAAAGAGGTTCTTGACCCAGAGGGTGGTTGGGCACTGGAACAGGCTCCCCGCGGAAGTGGTCACAGCACCAAGCCTGACAGAGTTCAAGAGCTGTTTGGACAATGCTCTCAGGCATATGAGACCATCTCTTGGAGATGGTCCTGTGCAGGGCTAAGAGTTGGACTCGATGATCTTTGTGGGTCCCTTCCAACTCAGCATATTCTGTGAGTCTGTGACTGTCCTTGCCTTCACTGTATGGCTCGTGCAAAGTCACACTACCCTGGGCATTCTTGTTCATGTTCTTCTCTCCCTGCATGTTTATTTCTCCTCAGTGTCCACCCTATTGCAGGGCACAGGTTACATTGCAAGTGACACTTTTCTCTCTAAACTGTTGTTACACATTGTTGGGCTCTTGATTAGTGCTGGGCTTTCACTACTTCTTTCAGCTAAAACTGAACAGATTCTTTAATTACTAACACTGTGCTTTGGGTTTTCCATGTTCTGAAAGGGATACTAAAATGTTGTTAAACTTGCCATGCTGCTATTCCTAAATACATGGCTCTGTCCCATCTCTGTCTGTCTGACTGGAATAGCAAGAGCAGACTGGTTTCACTTGCACTGATGAGCACATCATTATTATTCTTGCCAGAACAGCAGGGGTTTTTTCATCATTACAATTGTTAGATTCACCTCATCATCCTTCTTTCACCCTTTCTAACATTAAAAATAGCAATAAATCTGAAATGTGTCAATCAAGCATAGTCTGTTCCTCTATTGTATCACTTCTATTGGAGGAATAGTGTGTAGCCCATGAGATCAAAGTAAGGAAACACAGTAATTGATTTGATGCTTTTAACGATCTCCTCCTGGTTGTTTAAATGTATTTCTCTGGTTTTCATGTGAAAGTCACAGATATATCAGCATCACATATTTCCTGGGTCTAAAGATTATTGTTTTATTAATATAACAGACAACTGAAGGAACAGAAATGTGGAGCTTGTGTATGGTATAGAAAGAGAAGTAGTACACAAAACTGGCACAGAGGTATTGTATATTTATTTAATGATTTTTTTTTTTGTTTTGATTGTGGTATCATCTTGTAAAAAATCAGGGCTAAAGCAGTTCTTATAAAATTTCCCACAAATTATCTTGAAGCAAGTATGAAGTAATTTAGTGTTGGAAAAATGTACTGTAGAAACTGCTCCAGACAAGCACAGACTGTGTTACTCTGGAAGTTTTAACAATTAAATCCTTAAAGTGCATCTTTGAGATATAATAATACGTAAAGTCCTAGTCTAAGTATCATCAGTACAAGGATGTTTATTGGCATGGGTGGAAACATTTTAGAGATAGGGAGCTTTTTTCCTTTCCTATTTGTTTGGTTAAAGTGAAATATAGCACTAAAAATGCTACGGGGATCTGATCTTGACTTGGAGAATTCCAGAAAGCTCTCAGTCATGTTAACAGCCTGTTAACAGTCAATGTTTTTGTCGTGTTGGAGTTTGGCTAGAAAACAACAACTTTATCTATGAAAATATTAACAAAGTCTCTTATTTCCATGTTGGCACCAGATAATTAATTTCACATTTTAAAGTGCAAAATTTCACTTTCCAATAAAAGGAGAAAAGCGCAGTGGGATGGTTTTGCAGTGCCCAGTTCTGCAGAGGCACTGGTATTTCCTGGTATGGGGGCAAAGGCGGATCAGCTTCAGCCCTGGCACCTGCCTGCAAACCTCTCTCCTGCAGCCCAGCCCAGACAACTTGTGATCATTTCTCTAAAGTGGAGCATCTCCAGCAGAAAAGCAGGAAAGACGGAGCATGGCTCCACAGTCAGGATGTTGATCAGGGAAGTGGGAAAACACCTTTGTTCCTGATGCATCTGACTAGTGTGGAGGCATGCCCTTCCTTCTCATCCCACATGATCACCCTGGCCCACGGACACTCCTCACATTTCTGTGTTCTTGTTGCTGTTGTCAAAGCTGTGCCCTTCCTGGAAAATATTTGGTTTAACCAACTGTTATTTTTAGATGGAAAAAAGCTTTCCTCAAAAATGCTGTGCTGTGCATGTTCTACCTGCTGTGCTGAACATGTACTCATTCCTGCTCACAACCCTGTTGCTTTGGAAGGATTGTTCATGGCAGCCTGTTCTTGTTAAAGCCTCATCCTGGCCTAGTGCCCTGTGATTTTAATTGGGGAAAATAGTAGCACAAAACTGAGGGGAACTTTTACGAATTCTTTGAGCCATTTAAGCAGCCATTCAGTTAAAAATCAGATCCTGCAAACAAGAAGTTACTACAGACATCCAGGTGGCCAGCTAAAGAAAAAAGCAGTTTAAAAAAAAAAAAATTGGCATTTTGTCTTCAAACTTCTCAGAATTAATAGTGCTGATGACATATCTGCCAGCTTTACAGTAAAAGGAAACGTTCAACACTTGCCTGTGGAAATTTTTATAGAAATATTTTTTAAAAAATTAAATAGATGCATACAAGTGACTATTATAATTTAAAATATCTTTGTGCAAATGCAGAGCAAAGCCTGCTGATGATCTGATAGAAGCATATCCAGCTAGGAGAGGACTTTGAATGAAGAGGATAGGAGGGGTGTCCATTTTCATTAGATACTGGTTTGTCAGGAGTCCTTTCTCCCACTGGAGCAGTACTAGGACTGAGTGGAGCACCGCTGCCCGAAACCAGCCCAAAGTTGGGAGCTCTGCAGGTGCAGGCTGCTCTCCCAGCATCTTGTCAAGCACAGCACTGCTTCAGAAAGGTGCCCCTGGAGGGTAAGAAGGGCTGGCAGGGTAAGAGAGACAATTTAGCCTACTTCAATAGCCTTTTCACAGAATTACTTGATAATTACAGAAAATGTGTTCTGATTCAGTATTTATATTTTAATTGGATTTATCCAGGAAAATAATTTTGGATTTGGTATGACAAGGTCTGAATTTCAAAACAAGCTTTGCAACTATATTAATCAAGTCAGTCTGCTATGAGAATCACAGCCTATTTTTGCTACGGTGGGACTTTTTTTTGATAGACTCAAGTGCCAAAATAAGCAGAAATTATGTGCTTATTCTCTAGAGGAAAGTGTATTTTCAATTCACCCTTTGAAGGTGTATCCATAAAGTCATATAGGTGTAAGCTCTGTCAGAAGTTCCTTGCACATGAGAGGATAGCGTGGGAACCTTCCATGTGTGGGTCTGTGCAGCAGGCAGTTGTTCTCTTCAGCCGCAGATCACCTGTGTGGGAAAGCTCAGTCTAGGCACAGCATCTTCCTCTGCTGGGTGCTTGGGAATTCACCCATCCATGCCCATGATGGTCTGTTCCTGTGGTAGGAAGGTATGCAATGCTCTCTCTTCTGAAGGCATTATGCTAGGGGAGGAGTGGCTCAAAAGCTGCTCAGCAGAAAAGGACCTGAGGGTGCTGGTTCATATCTGCTGAACATGAGCCACCAGTATGCCCAGGTGGCCAAGAAGACCAATGGCATCCTGGCCTGTATGAGCAACAGTGGGGCCAGCAGGGCCAGGGCAGTGATCCTCCTCCTGTATTCAGCATCTCAAGTCCTGTGTCGAGTTCTGGGCCCCTCACCACAAGAAGGACATTGAGGTGCTGGAACGTGTCCAGAGAAGGACAAAAGAGCTGGAGAAGGGTCATAATCTTAAGAGAAGTGTCTGAGGGAGTTGGGGTTGTTTAGCCTGGAAAAAAAAGGAGGCTCAGGAGGACCTTGTTGCTCTCTGCAACTACCTGAAAGGAGGTTGTAGTCAGGTGGGGGTCAGCCTCATCTTCCAGGCAACCAGTGATAGGATGAGAGGAAATGGCCTCAAGCTGCCCCAGGGTTCAGATTGGACATCAGGAAGAATTTCTTCACTGGAAGGGTTGCTAAGCATTGGAATGAGCTTCCCAGGGAAGTTTTGGAGTCACCCCATCCAGGAGTGTTCAAGAAATGACTTGACGTGGCACTTAGTGTGCTGTAGTTTACTTGACAGGGTGGTATTTGGTCAAAGGTTGGACTCAATGATCTCGGAGGTCTTTTTCAACTTTAATGATTCTATGGAAGTTGGAGAACTGGAATCTGTGAACATCCCAACAGGAGATAATGCTACCCATCGCCACTAAAATTCAGTAACTTGATAACAGATAATTGCTGCTCTACCATAATAATAAGCCCTTATGTAAGGACTTTTGATGTGAATGTTCACAGATCAAAATAGGTCTTTGCCAGAGTCCTGACCTGAACCCCTCAACTGAAGTAGTCTTGTTAATTCCAAAAGATTACTTGCCTAAATACATACCATTTTTGAAGAAAGTTGTGTATTACTTAGCCCTAAATAGATTAGGTTATGCTAAACAGATACATAGGTGAGAAGACCATTAAAAGATGAAAAGATGAAAAGAGGTCACAGAATTTGTTTTGGTTTGGAAGTTTGTTTGATTATTCTTTACAAGGGTACAGAATGGAAGACATTCACATTTTGTTCTTATCCAAAGGAATCCAATCCTTCCCTAACCTTCATTTTAGCAGGTTGAATCAGCCAATTCATGGAAACATCTTTGATTTGCCATTTCCCTTCTGAAGAGTGGTTGCTGTATATCCCTGGGACACTCTGCCTCCAGAAGGCTTGTGTTCCCCAAGCACCCCAGCCTGCTCATTTTTCTGTAACACTCCTGCCATTCAGATGAATCTGAGATCATCTGGAAAGCCTCTCCCACTGAACCTGATAGCCTTCTGGAAGACATCTGTGCTCCTTCAGGCTAAGCTGGATAAGCAGCATCTAGAAAAGAAAACCTCCTTCAGAAGGTTAGGTGCATTGGTGGTAATACAAAATAAAACTAAGAGAGGGAACATGATCATTTCTATTTAAATCGTGGTTGGAGCTCCTCATAACTTCCTCCCTAAAGGCACATTCAAAAAAAGTTCAGGCAATGTTTTTGGTGCAGAAGAAGCTATAGGGCCTCAACACTGGCATATAAATAGAGAAGTTAGCACGCAGCCCCTTGCAATTCCCTGTGAATTTTATAGTTACTTCAGCTGAATGCTGTGTCTTTGAGAACTGGAATTATGTATGTTCCTTAACAATTGCTCATATAAACATTTGCCAATGACTGCTAAAAGATCTGCATCCTGCTTGTTACCTTGTTTATCTGCAGTCAGGTATTTAGACCTCTCAAGCCAGAGAGGTCCTACATCTAGACACTACTGCCAAAAATCATGCCTTAGAGAAAAAAATATTGTTGGGGTTTTTTTGTTTTGTTGGTTGGTTGGTTTGGGGTTTTGTTGTCGTTTGGTTTCTGTTGTTGTTTTGTTTTGTAGGGTTTTGTTTGTTCATTTGTTTGTTTTTCTGTCTAAAATTGTGTCTTTTAGTTCAGTAAAGAGCAGGGATGTTACTTGCTGGTGATAGTGCTCTCTTTTCCTTTGGCATCACTGACTGCTCACAGGCTGTCACCTTCTACCAGAGTCCCAGGCTGTTATATGTTGAGAGTTGAAGTGGTTTTTCAGGAAAGGGGCTTTATAAATATATTTAATAGTTTACTCTAATTCAGTGAGAAACAATATACCCTCCTCTGTTTCACTAAGGTATGAGCCTCTGCACCAACTTAGTCGATGATACAGGATAAGAATATATACCTTGTTTTCTAAAGAAGCTGACAAATCAAGTCAAAATTAATAGGAACAAAAGAGGTATTTACCTAATTTTCTTTCTGCACAATTAATTTCCATAATTGCTGGGGCTTTGTTGCAGGCAGTTTCTCTGGTAGTGAATACTGTCAAAGATGCAATGATAGTGAGGAACTCTTCCACAGTATTTACTAGTGGTGCTTTTTTACATATACAAGGCATAGAATTTACTGAATGTAAGTTTTTAAATTAAAATATAAATTTGGGCTTTTAAGTCAATATAAATAAAGAGCCCTTCAAGGTAACTAAGACTCCTTTTTAATTATAGTTTAATTTATTGTCACAGGTTTATTAAAATAATTCTCGGCAAAATTAATTTCCTTCCAAGGAACAGAACACTGAATTAAAAGAACAGTAATTCTGAATCATGTGGTAAGATACCCAGTAGTAGTTAAATTTCACCAGAATGCATTGCATCTAATGAGTCCAGTTGCAGAGCTACCCAATTAATGTATCCTTGTTATGGTGGAGTTAGTCTGAATTAAATGCAAACTACCAAGCCAGAACTACCAGTTTAATTAGCTTTGTTAAGACACTAGGTTTTTTAACTTATTACTCCGTTAAGTTTCTACATAATGATGAAAATATATCTGTCAAGATATATTTTCAAGACAAGAACTTAATGTCAAAGATTGAGAAACCTGTTTTACTGCAAGTGTCCAAACAGCAGGTAATTTTTCTTAAACCATTAGAAGGTATATTTTCTTTAGTATTGGCTTAACCTAACTAATTTTTATAAAAAGAAAACAAACAAAAGGATGGAACCACTGCTTGAATGATTGACTCTGAAAAACTAACACTGAGGAAATCTTATTAATTTAACATTGTTGACATGGGTTGAGTAGCAAAGCAGCTTGCAAAACAGAGTGAGAGAAACAGAAAATTTAAAAATGCTATAAGCTTTAAATAAAACATAAAACCATTTTGTGTGTATGTGTGCATGTGGAGGACCATTACACTGAAGTCAGTGTTTGATATACGGCATATAATTACAGGAAGTTTGTAGAAGGTGGCATGATACCTGTCAATTATCAGCAGGCAGAAAATGAAGATAACATACATAATTCATCAGCATACTGCCCTTTGTTGTTAAGCTGGCTGATTTAGCTCCATAACATAACTGCTTATTTAAAACAAGACATTTAAATTCAAATGAAATACTGTTACCTTTTCAAAATGTGTTCAGTTATTATACTAAATCAGATGCATATATATGCATTGCTAAATGTTAGCAAGGAAGACTACAACTACACAAATTTCCATGTGCACACAAATATGTTGTATTATGAGGAAGAAAAGAGGTGCTGTCAATATCAGTCAGCCCTTCTATTCTTGCATGAGAGTATCTGTTAGCCAATTCTGACCTTTAATAGAAAATAATTAACATTTAAACTGATTGTAACGTTCTTAATATATTTGTTATTTATTCTGCAACTCTCACTCAAATGATTTTAAGGTTTGCAAATATACTTTAAGATTGATTTTTAAAAAGTGTAGAGGTCAATTCGGATTGATTTCTTCTGCTGTAGCATTTGATTCTGCCTGCTTGAAGTCAGACAGATCTTTAGATTTAGATAAGGGATAGCACAAAGTACTCACTAGATATCATGCAGAGGATTTTCATGCTTTTTTTTTTTTCCTGAGTAGGAGTGTCCTCATTTAAGAATAAAAAAAAGAAAAAAATTAACATCTACCGAGATAAACAAAAAGCCTAATAGAAATACAGAAGATCTTATTAGTGTCCATTGCCTGGGTATAAAGAGACAACAATTTGACATTTGAAGGGGGACAGACCTGCGATATTATATAAATTTACTGGGGTTTTTTTACTATTTCAGAATAGAAGGAGAAGACACATTGTGAAATCAGGAGAACACCAACTAGAAAACTCATCAAGTGGCTTCTACATAAAAGCAAGCTGTTTGCAGTTGTAGTTCACTCTCACGAGGTGAGTGGGAGCAAAAATCTCTTTTGTTTAAGCAGGATTTCTGCAAAGTTTGAACTTTTATGAGAGTTGAATGCACCCAGATATAAAGGAAGCTGTGGATATTCTCCTTATATACAAAGTTCCATGCTACTGTACCAAAGCTACTACTATCTGATGGATGCATTTCCTTTAGAGGAGCTTGTTGGCACTTGCCTATGCTGGGTTTGATTCTAGATAGGTAGAGGTACTGCGCAGCTAGAATGCAGTAAACACCATACTGTTGCTAAATGAGCATAAAAATCTTCCAAGAGGCAAATCCTTTCCACTCAGAACATTATTTTCCCAGGTAGAATAACAAAATATAGTAAATCAGATGACATGTAAAAACAGATGACATGAAAATTATCTGAAAAGGAGAAGAAAGGTAGAAAAATGGGCATGTCCTCTCCACCTGGGCTGCAGTTAACAAAAGACCCTCACTGGAAACCTGGTCTTGGCCTGTAACCTTTTCCAAACTTCTGCATTTCAATTAGTGGCCTGAATGAGGCTTTAAACAAGAATAATCTTTCTCACAAAGGGAAATCTTACCAGTTCAGCTTAGTAAAAAGTTTTGGGTTAAGTTTTCAAAAGACTTTTGGTGGGAATAGCAAAACTAGAAGCAATTGATTACATCCCAGCTTATACAGTTTAAAAAACGGGACAACAGTCAGCAAAACTACCTTTGTGAGAGAGGCTGACTCTAACTCCCATCCTCAACTTTGAAGATTTCCCTGAAGCCCAGGTACTTTCTTCCCAGCTGCTAAGGTGTTTATCTTTGCTGTGCGGGTTCTGGATCCAGCTGATTATTCAGTGACTGGGGCATCCTTTGTCTGGACCCAAAGAGAAATTTCAGGTACTGCGCCTCATTTTATATTTTACCATCCAAACTAATCTCTGATGTAAGATGCTGTCTGTTTTTTCTAGCAAATGCAAAATTGAACATCAGTAATTAATATAAAGTTTTGGATATGGTGCTTTTGTTATCTGCAAATAAATTGAAATCACTTCGTCAGCATGTAAAACAATACAAAGTGTTGACATATTTGTGTCCAGCACACAACATACATTATTTATCCATAGTAGCATTGTAAAAGGTAAGGAGCATATTTTGAAGCACATGCAGAATAAATAGGCATTTCTCATAAGCAGGTAAACTGTATTCAAACATATGTGCTGAATAAACAAAATATTTGTTGTACTTGCAAATTATCTGTATACTATAAATGTAAAAAATGACTTACTGCTGATTATTTCCCCTGAGTACACATAAAATAGTGCCAAAGGGCAGAACATTACCAGACTAGTTCAACCACACCTCAGGCTTCCTGCAGGCGCACTGAAACAATGATCTCTATACATTTTTTTATCTTTGTTGCCCTTTCTTTCACTCATGGTGATTACTTTACACACCTGGCCACTATGTGAGAACAAGATGCAGATGTGGCAGGAAGATGCAGAATGCAAGAGCTGAAAAGCAGCTGCAGTTTGGAATGAGCAGAGGACATTGTCCCACTGTAGTAAGATGGAGTCACCCAAATACGTGGACAGTGATCAAGCATCAATGAGAGTAAAGACAAATTAGATCCTTCAGGTCAGTGCTCAAAATTTCATCCAACACAGACTCGGACATTTCCAGGATTGGGGCACCCCCAGCTTCTCTGGGCAACCTGTTCCAGTGCCTCACCACCCTCACAGTAAAGAATTTCTTCTTGACATCTAATACAAACCTGTGCAGTTTTGGCTGGAGTAGTTAATTTGGATTTGTGTAGAGTTTTGGATTCGTGTTGAACACAGGGTTGATAATGGGGAGGTTTTTGCTGTTGCTGAGCAGGGCTTACACAGAGCCAAGGCCCCTTCTGCTCTTTATACTGCCATGCTGGCAAGGAAGCTGGGGGTGCATGGAAAGGTGGGAGGGGAAATAGCGAGGACAGGTAACCCCAACTGACCAAAGGGATATTCCAGACCATATGACACCATGCTAGTATATAAAGGGAGGGGAAGATTAAAGAAGGGAGGAATGTTTGTGGTGTTTGTCTTCTCAAGTCATCATGAGATGGGGCCCTACTCTCCTGGAGATGGCTGAACACCTTCCTGCCCATGGGAAGCAGGGAATTAATTCTTTGTTTTGTTTTGCTTGTGTGTGGCATTTTTGCTTTTCCTATTAAATTGTCTGTACCTCAGCCCAGGAGTTTTGTAGCTTTTACCCTCATGATTCTCTTCCTGATGGAGCAGTGAATGAGCAGCTAAATGGTGCTTGATTGCTGGCTGGTGTTAAACCATGACAAAACCTTTCTATTTCTAGATTAAAACCAATAGCCTTGACCTATCACTATCTACCAGTGTAAAAAAGTCCCTCTCTGGCTTTCTTGTAGGCCATCTTTAGGTACTGGAAGGTGCTATAAGGTCTCCCTGGAGCCTTCTCTTCTCCAGGCTGAAGCACCTCAACTTTCTCAGCCTCTCCTCAAAGGAGTGATGCCCCTGGAAGGCATCCCTTCCTTCTGTTGGGTAAGTCAGAGGAATAGGTCTCAGACCATGTTTCTATGAAAAACTACAAACTCTTATCATATTCTTGATGGAAATAGTTGATATCCATGCAATCTCATATTCTTTGCAAGCTCAAATTGATACCAAACTTTGGCTAATGTTCATATGGCTTGAAGAGGAATATAGAAATCAAAATTAAAACACATCAAAGTGACAAACCTAGGTAACTGCTCTAAAAATTGCATATGTATAATATATGTAATGTTCCTTGTCAGTATAAAGACATGAGTAGCTCCTAGCAAAATCAAACTCACAGGTTTTGCTGAGAGAGTGTAGGCTTTTTGGTCTCCTGTAAAGTTGCTGGCAAGGACTATGTCAGTCTCTGTTCAACTTTCATTTTTGACAAAATAATGGACATAATCCCAGTTACTCAGATGAAAGGCAGAAGACTTTAAATCTCCAGTATGCAGGGGTGCACTGGCAGCTCAGTAGCACATATTAAGATAGCTAGACCCAGACACACACTAGGCACATACCATTTCACAGATTAGTTAAAGTAGCAGCTGCTTTGTATTACAGAGTTTTCAGACGCAGAACCTCAGATGGCATAAATCATCAGATCCATTGAAGTCTATTGGAACAATGATAATTTACATCAGATGAGAATCTAAACTATCATTGGAGACACAGACTTACTATAGGAATCCTAAATGAGATACGCTGCCTAATGGATGTAGCAAAAAGTCTGGAAAATCATTTGATTGGATTGTGTCAGTCAGTCCATATGTTAAAAGAAAGGTGTGATAGTTTGGGGAATGCCTGCCAGTTTGTGGATATGATTTCATTGTAATTTGAAGTGCAGATTAATCATTTTGTACCAGAAACAAGACTATGTCTATGCAGTTGAAATAGATTCCAAGAGTACCTTGAGAGCCAGAAATACTTTCACCCTGGAAGAGCAATTAGACTGCTGCTACAAACAACTGTTATCACAGCATTTTGACATAAGCCTGGTGCATATCCCAGGAAAATCTCATCAGAAGTTAAAGAGAGTTGGGCTCTTTCAGAAGAGAAACATCCTTTAATCGAAGGACAGAAAGTAAAATTGGGGAAATGAGGATGGAGAAGGATTTGCCTCCTTTCCCCAAAATCACAGATTAAATTCTTTTGTCTTCCAGTGCCCATGAGAAACAGGGACATGATGATCAAATGTAGTTGTGCATAGAACAGCAAATGCTGTGCTGCTTTGCAAGGTCACCTTGTTTCAACACAAACTGTAGTATCTGAGATGCCATTCTAGTAGAAGGCAAAAATCCATCGTGGGGATATAAGGTACTAAACTATAATCTCATAACAGCTGTACTTTGGAACCCTCTGTCTCAGTGAGAGTTGCCAGGAAGTCTTTGCCATGAAGGGGACAGACAGACATTCAAAGTTAAAGATGATTCTTAAAAGCACTCAATACAAAAATGGAGTTCCCAAAGCATGGAAACATAGGACCATCCACCTGAGAAGTTCAGATAGATGACATAAGGAATACTTAACAGTCTGATGCTTTGTTTACTGCGCAGGTTTTGGCTGGGGTAAAGTTAATGTTCTTCACAGTGGCTGTGTTTTGGATTTGTGCTGAAAACAAGGTTGATAATGTAATCGAGATGCTTTTGTTATTACTGAGCAGGGCTTAGAGAGTCCCAAGGCCTTTCTTTTCTGCTTTTCATATCACCATGCTGATGAGGAAATGGAGAGTGCATGGGAGGTTGGGAGGAGACATAGCTGGGACAGGCGACCCAGACTGACCAAAGGGATATTCCAGACCATATCATATCATGCTCAATATATTAAAAAAAAAAAAAAAAAGGAGGGGGGAGTAATGTTGGGAGGGATGGCATTTGTCTTCTTCCCAAGTAACCATTACGCATGATGGGGCCCTGCTCTCCTGGAGATGGCTGAACACCTGCCTGCCCATGGGAAGCAGTAAATAAATTCCTTGGTTTATTTTGCTTGTGTGTGTTATTTTTGCTTTCCCTATTAAATTGTCTTTAATCCAACCCGAGAGTTTTGCAGCTTTTACCCTCATGATTCTCTCCCTGATCCCAATGGTGGTACTTGGTTATTGGCTGGGGTTAAACCACAACATTTACCTATAGATTTCTAGAGTAGTTTAAGTATAATCAAACAGCTATCTGATGCGAAGATGAAAAAGGAAGGAGTGGGACACATATGTACATTTCAATGAGTGGCTATCAGTGAAACTACAAAGAATATGCAAGGCAGTTTGACAAGGAAAGAGAAAAACTAAGCTTAGAATAAAGGATCTCTTCAGAAGCAAAATGTTTGGATGCTTAGCGAGAAATTGGTTTCATATAAACAGAGGCTAAGATCAGGAGCTACTGTCATGGTTTGACTCTGGCTAAAAGCCGAGAGCCCACACATGGATCTAAAATTTCTCAGAGAAGGGAAAAAAAACCCCCCGACTTTTGTGATAAGGATTACAAGCAACTGTTTATTAACTACTTCACACAAGCAAAACAGGCTCTAACTTAGAATGTTAAGAATTTACTACTACTACAACTACTACTAAAATCAGAGCTTAAGAGTTTAAGGGTGAGCAGTTTGATAGTTGTTACAGACACCTNGATTGCTGGGGCCCTATTCCAGTGTTTAAGGCATCTTCTCTTTCTCCTCTCTCTGACCTTGGTGTTAATCAAATTGCTCACCCTCCTGTCTCTTACGCGGCCATGATGTTCTGCGCAGACTTTTTTTCTCTACTCCTTCTTAAATATGTTATCACAGAGGCGTTGTTGCCTGACCTTGGCTAGCTTAGAGCAGAGAAAAACTCTAGCAGCTTCTTAAAGAAGCCTCTCTCCTAGCCCCCTCCAACTAATAAAAAACTCTGGCTACTTAAAACCACAACAGCTACTGATACCAATGGCAGCAATTAGCCTAACTCTGTCCTGATCCATACTGCAACGAGGAGCTGACCAGTGTCACCTACTACTTCCATGACACTACTGTTGTTCTTCCTTCTCTTGACTTCTTGAGATCATGCAATTTATTAGCTTCTTCAACATGGGACAGGAAAACACAGGGTCCTTTGTGATGCCTTTTTTTTCCCTTTTTTTTTTTTTTAAACACATACTTTCTTTACCAGTAGCAAAATAATTAAAGAAGTAGGGAGACTGGTATAGGATACCAAGGCCAACTTTGCACCAAAGGCCTCTTGAGAGGGATTGCTATCACGTACAATGTTTTAGCTTGGAGGAAGTTTAACACAAAAATTCAGATGATCAGTCATAAAGAAATGCGAGTGACAACAGAGATACATATATCCAATTCTTGTTAGGGACTACTTGGAATGCTGATCTAACTGAAACAGGCTCCCCAACTTATTTAAACTTTCTTATGTACTTATACTCTGTTTTCAAGTTCTTGTCACTGTACAGAGGTCCTTTTTATATAAGTTCATATTCAGGTCAACTTCAGAGAGGCTTCATAGACATCAGAGACAAGATATTGTCCTTCTGCCAATGTGGTTTTGCTCCAAGCTGCAAGAAGGATGAAGTGGCCATTGTAAGGGATATTTTCATCTTTTATTACTTGCAGAAAGGAAGTTTTCAGATAAATAAGGATATAATTTTAGTTTTCTGTGCACAAAGAGGGAACTGGTTTGCTGTAAATAAGCATAAGCTAATGTTGCTAAGTACTTCTGCACTTTTTATTTGAAATACTAAGTAACACTTTGCAAACAAGAGCCAAAACACAAGTAGGAAGTTTTTGACAAGCTAAAAAACCAAGTGTCAAGTCTCTGAGGTGTCCTGAACTACTGCCGAGTTGAGCTAGAATGCATCTTTTAAGACAAGGCACCTCTTGAGGTTAAAGCTAGAGATGGAAAGCCCATTATAATTTACATTATACTGTTTCAATGATTAACTGATCCGTATTTCAGGAAAATTGTTCCACTCAGTTCTAGTCTGATTTTATTCAGCTTCCAACATTCACCATTCAGATCCTATAATCTGTTAACTATATGGAGAAGCCAGATAACAAGTTTCTATCTCATTGCAGATACTTTTGGACTGCAGTCAATACAGGGTTTTTTTGATAAACCAAAGAGAAAAACTTCCTTGTATTATGTCACATGAATCAATGACTTTTCTGGCTTTTCTCTCAACCTTTTTGGTCTAGCAAACCCTAAACTGCACAGAGCAAACTAAAGAAAAATTGTTCAGTGCAAAACATATAACTAGCTAGTAAACCCTAGAGGTTTCTTTTAGTATAGCCAAGGCATTTTGACCAAAGCACCATATTTAAGAGTTCATTCATTGTTACCTTCCTTGATAAATCTCTCTACATGTCTTCATTCCGTCTCCAAATTCCTAAATAAAAACTCATTAACAGAAAAAAAAATCAAACCAGCATTTTCAGTTCTTCTTATATCCAGCAAAACACAACTTTCTGAAGATGGAAAAGGCAACAGCAGCATCAGCTTTGCTGTAACATGACTGATGATTAGACTATGGGCATTGTCTGCAGACACAGTTTTATTCCTCTTTTATATTACAGCTGTATCAATACATGTGAAAAGGCTATGCAAGGCAGAAAAAGGGTAACAGAAGTAGTGATGCATCTAGGGTATAAGCCATATTTAAAAATACTAGCTCATTTTTCAAAAGTAGAGTCAATCTATAGCATGGGGATGTTTTAATAGTATTTAGTATTCTCAGATGCCAAAATAAAGTTGTGTAAGCATGTAACATAATGGAACACTTTAGAGATTATCAGAGTCAAAATATACAAGGAAACACAGGACAACAAATTGGAGACTTAGACTCCCCTAAAACAAAAGGCTGTGTTTGCTAGAGACTTTTACTTTGAGAACACCTTGCTTAACTGGCCTCCAATGGCTCCAAATTTGGGTGTCTTCTCCATTCTCCAGATCTGGTATTTGGTAAGCAAACTAAATATACAGGTAAAAAGGATATGCTGCTTTCACTGATCACAAATGTATTCCTTTAATAGTTATCCACAAAATACTTGGCTGTTTGCCTCTAACTTATTAAAGCCATCTGGACTTCATCAATGACTTATCTTTGTTGTTTATTACATCTCCAATCTTTTGTGTCATCTATGAATATTGTTAATAATTTTATACAATGCTTGATGTAATTTAAAACAACCATTAAATAACACACAGCAAAAACCAATTCCTAAAATAACTCCAATCTAAATATACTTTTTCAGTTAGGATTCTCCATTTACTGTTCTGGTTTTGGCTGCCAGTTAATCAACATTCTACTAATTATCAGGTCGTATTGATCAAATTAGCATGACATATAAAAAGTGTCATGCAGCAGTAAGTCAAAACGTTTGGAAGAAGTCTAAATACTATTGTTATGTAAAGAGTGTAAGTTTTACTAAGTGTGTTGTTTAATAAAACTGTGGTTAAAACTGTTTCTCCTGTACCCATATTGACCAACATTAATTCTACTGATTTCCTTTAATAGTTTACATATCAGTTATAAATTTTTTGCCTGCATGGATGCTAGCCAACAGTCAACTGGATTGTACTCTTTACTCCTTTTACTGCTAATACTTCTAACAATTAATCCAGATTGTCTTTCCCAATTTCAAATTTATTGCAAACAGACAGTAGCAATACAGATAGTTGTCTGGTCAGTTTGAATATAAACACTGAATTGAAGTTATCTGAATGTGTTACTTAAAAACTAATTTTGATGTCTAGCACACTTCTGAGTTACTGCTGGAATAAGGAAGATCTGGGAACTACAGGGCAGTCAGTCTCATCTTCATACCAGGCAAGACCATGGAACAGATCCTCCTGGAAGATATATCAAGACACATGGAAAATACGAAGGTGATTCGTGACACAGAACATGGCTTCACCAAGTGGAAATTGTGCCTAATAAATCTGGTAGTCCTCTATCTACCTCTAAGTGGTAGATGAGGGAAGAGCAACTGATGTCATCTCCATGGGCTTGTGCAAAGCATTTGACACTGCCCTACATGACATCCTTGTCTCTAACCCAGAGAGACATGGATTTGATGCACATTTGATCCACTCAGTGGATTAAGAATTAGCATTAATGGTTCACTGTCCAAGTGGAGACCAGTGATGAGTGGTGTTCTTCAGGGCCTGGTATTTTGACTGGCACTGTTTAATGTCTTTGTTGGTGACACGGACAGTGGGATCAAGTGCAACCTCAGCAAGTTTTCCACTGACATCAAGTTGCATGGTGCAGTTGAAACACTGGAGGGAAAGGGATGTCAAACAGAATTGAGGGATGTCTCAAACCTTGACAGGTTTGAGAAAGGGGCCCTTGCAAACCTCAAAAAGGTCAACAAGGCCAAGTGCAATGTCCTGCACCTGGGCTGGGGCAATCCCAAGCACTAATACAGGCTGAGCAGAGAATGGGTTGAGAGCAGTCCTGCTTGTGAGGACTTGTGGGTGCTGGTTGATGAAAAGCTCACTGTGAGCTCGCATCCCAGAATGCCAACCACATCCTGGGTTGCAATTAAAGAAGCATGAACAGCAGGTTGAGGAAGGTGATTCTGTCCCCCTACTCCACCCTGATAAGACTCCACCTGGACTGCCACATCCAGCTCTGGGGTCCCCAGCACAGGTAGGACATTGGCCTGCTGGAGCAAGTCCAGAGGAGGCACAAAGATGATCAGAGGGATGGAGCACCTCTCCTGTGAGGAAAGGCCAAGAGAGGGGTTATTAAGCCTGGAGAAGAGAAAGCTTTGGGGAGACCTTAAAATAACTTTTCAGTACCTAAAGGGCTGTAAGAAAGCCTAAGACAGCCTTTTAACAAGGGCATGTAGTGAAAGAACACGGGCTAATGGCTTTGAATTGAAAGAGGGCAGGTTTAGACATAAGTAAGAAACTAATATCTGTCAGGCAATGGAACAAGTTGCCTCACCACCTGTTGTGGATGTCCCATTCCTGGAAGTGCTCAAGGCCAGGTTACACATGGCTTTGAGCAACCTGGTCTAATGGAAGCTGTCCCTTCCCATGGTGGGAGCTTTGGAACTAGACAATCTTTAGGCCCCTTCCAACTCAAATCACTCTATGATTCTATGAGAGAAAAAAAACCCTTAATTATTTAGGTTTCTGTGTTTTACTAGCAACATTTCCATCATTTCTATAGATCCATAAGATTCTGAGGACTAACATAACCCTTCCTAAATATACCACATTTACCTATGAGAGTAGCAAGGGACATGAATGATGCTGTGTGCTGCCATTTACAGCACTGACTTAAACAAAGTAGCAACCCTACATAAAATATTCCATCAGACTGGCTGACGTGTTATCCCAAGATGATGTGTTGTGGCAATAATGAGCTCTCTGTTCTGACAATCTGTTGAGAGCACAGAGTCAGCTTAAAACCTTGCCAATTTTCAGAAGTTAGTTAAAGGCAGTTCAGCATTTTCCTACGTATCTCCTAAATACCTGGTGAAACTTATTTAAACAAACATTTCTTTCCTGATAGGTGGCAGATGCACATAAGAGACTGACTTAAACAAAAACAGTGAAGTTAACCACAGATAAAAGTGCAGGTGGAATAACCAGAGAACTATTTTTGTTTAGCATTACTTGCAACAGCTGGTATGACTCAATAAGAAAGGTGCAGTTATGTTGACTCTGCTTCTTTCAGAAAGAAGTGACCTGTGGAGATGTAGGAAGAATAAAGCTATAATTCTTATTCCCATTCATCTCACTCCTTTTTTCTTTATATGCAGACAGTAGAACCATCATCTTGTCTAATAATTGTCATTCTATTTTTTTTTTTGTCCCCCAAGTAAACTTGGAAAAAATGATTTTAACTATCTTTGCACTACAGTTGATCATAAAAGGCTAGAAGTATTTGTATTTTTTAGGTATACTTCACCCAAAATTATGGCTGTTATGTGGCTAGTCTGAATCAGCACTGGCTATTACTATTTATACTGTTATGCTTTCACTCATCAGAGGAAGATCTATACAAACGATACCATAAATACTCTTGTTGAGATCAGCATAAGCTAAAGTAGTAAATTTTGCATAATTCTCACACTGTAGATGCTGAAGTGTATTCCCATATGATCTGTAGTCTGAAATTATTTTTCAATTCTCAAGCTACTTTCAAACAGTTGCCTTCTGAATGCTAATTTAAATCGTGCTGGCAGCTCCATACAGAGCATGTCATGAACATTGCCATAGTTATACTCTCCATTTGGCAAACAGTATGAAATAAACCCACAATCAATGGCAATAATGCAACTTAGATCAATCCCCAGGTACTCTTAAAGTGTTTCCTCTTCATGTACACTTTTTAAACTCTGAGTAAGCAGAGATTGCAGGTTGTCACTGTGGGGGACACCATACCTTTTAAGAAGTGCTCAAACTTTCCAGCAATATTTCACTCCTAGGACCACACTGCAGACAAGTCAAGAGACTCTGAACAAAGGGAAAAAATTGCCTTCTTCCCCTTAGAGATGTGGTGACTGCAACTCATGAGTACCAGGTGGAGGTTGTCACCACAGCATCCTTTGGGGAGAGGAAACTGCAAATTTTGCAAGGACCAGAGCTATTTTAGGAGGATTTTCTTGATGCTAGAATCAATCCAGTGTGGATTCAATTTCCCTGGTGGTACATGCCATTTAGAGGGTGGAGTTGGAAAGGATTGCGTTTATACATTCATCCCTCAAATCTTACTCACATTAGTTTTGCCCTTCTCTTCCTCAGTTATTCCACTCCTCATATCCTAGTGAGTTCTTGTTTTGTTTTTAAAGAAAAGATGTCTAGCTTTCCTAGTGAACTTCAAAAGCAGCCATTCAACTTCAGCAGGTATGTTTTTGTTTCTAAAAACAAAAATCAAAGACTTTATGTTCACAGAGATAAAATGAGAGGTCAGAGCAAGATGCAAATCAACTTAGTGCTGGTCATCCAAGTGTGCACATGGTGAGCTTTCGTGCCTACACTGCTGTCTTGAGTTGCTGCTCAGAACCACTGAAACCACAGAAGAACAAGGTAATTTTTGTGCTGTCTTTAACAAATCCCTGAGAATCACATATTAAAATTACTGACTGGGAAGCAGTTCTGAGTTATTGTACTGAATATACTCTCCCATCTTCTCAGAGTGGGGGAACAGTAACATAACATTGGACCTTTACTACAACTGGAGGAATTCAGATGCTTCATGTACCTTGGAGTATGGAATGGAGTCCTGGCCCAGAGGCTCCATTTCTGGAACCACTAAAAAACTGTTTTACATGAACACACTAGAAGAGACTTCTAGCTCTCATGCTCATGGATCACAACATCTGCAGGATGAGTGATGGTGACATTGGCCCAAACTCACAGTCACAGCATCTGACACTCCTGCAGTGTTTGAACCACACCACACTCTGTGCCTGCACCTATTCCCTCTGAAGGACTCCAATACAGCCCAGCAGAGGACAGTGCCTAAGAATAGGTCAGCTGTCCCATGAGTCCTGCTTAATATATTGATGCAAAGAGGCATGGGGACATATTAAGTTTGCTTTTCAGTGTAAAACTTCCAAATTCTTGCAACTCCTAATACCCACCCTGGAAGAGGCTCAGAGCACTAAGTTTCCAGAAACATAAGAGTACATTGGGCCACTATTATTCCACGTGTCGAAGTGCAGCAGAGGCATATCTCTCAGCTCATCTTAATCCCTGGAGCACGAAAGACAAAAAAGAAGAATTTTCTCCCTTTCTATTCAAAGCAACTTCAAAAGTCAGATACTGTTATTCAGAACAACTTCAAAAGTTAGATGTTGTTTAGTGACAGACCAGTAGAAAAAAAAAATTAAATCCATGCTCCAAGGAAGGGATTCCAGTGAAGCCTTTGAAGCTAGTGAAGTAGAAAGAAGTACTGGTTTCTCTGACAAAATTTTACTGCAGGCTCTAACTGTAGTTTATCTCTATCTTCTGAATTTGATTACAAGGCTTAGCTCGACATATTAGCTCTGGTACAATTTCCAAGACTGCAGGACAGGAAGAATAGGAAGAAAGAAAGTAAATGGATTGAAAGTTTACCTATTTTGTTCCTTTAGTTGGGACAGAGTGTACAATGTACACGCAACAGTAAAATACAGTCAAAGTAAGATGTGAAAGAAAAACAAGGACAGAAACAGACAAATAGACAATGAAAATACTTACAGTTGGGGCATAAAATAAAGGTGAAAATATATCAATGTCATCCAAAATATATGTTAATAAGTTGTGTTGTTTAACCTTGAAAGTTGACTGCTCTGAATGGATGCAGTATTCCACAGCTCAGTCACTAGGTTTTGCAGGGATAACTTGGTAAAACAAGTACACACCACTCTAATTAGCATTTGGGCCAAAAAATTTCAAATACTTATCAAAGTTCTTTAACTAAGTTTTACTTAGTTATACACAATCCAAAAAATAACTTAAATCACACTTTACTTAAGAATGGTAAGATACACGTTAAAAATCTGGGTGGGCAAAAAAAAAGAGAAGTGTAAACAACCCTTCAAAATGTTATACTGCTGCATTTGATCTTTATTGTTCCTCAGTGTGTAGTCCTCTTCAGTCAAATGAAGCTCAACGAGATAGCACAGCATCATTTTTTCACGACACAGAATAGTCTTGGTCTCTCATTTCATAGGGTGTCTGAACTCTACAGAAGCTTTTGTATTTAGAGCACTGCCTGGTAAGTTTGCCCCTGATACCATCTGTAAACCCCGACTGGGTGTTTCAGCTCCAGCAAAACTAGAGGCAGGTTTGCAATATTGTTCAAATATTGGTAAACTAAAAATTTAAGTACCAATAGGACTCAAATTTTACATGGACAGTTAAGAAAAAAAAAAATTAAAGTTGACATCAGTTTTCTCAGTTTGCTAAATGCAAGCATTAGAGACCAAGTAAGAGGAAGCAGACATCGTACCCAAGCTTTTTAAAAGAATACCAGAATCATTTAAAAGAATACAGGAATCATTAAAGTGTTGCTTAGCTATCTCAGCCTTTTCTTTGCCTCAATGCTTTCTGCAGGTCCACAGTTATAATTCATGAAGGCTGAGAATTTCACAGAAGATTGGCAAACACCTGAAGAAATTGTGGGTGGTGGTGAATGGTGCCACATCCAGTTAACGCTGGTCACTAGTTGGGATCCTCAAGGCTCAGTATTGCAGCCAGTCCTGTTTAATCTTTATTGATGATCTAAATGAGGGGATCAAGTGTATCCTCAGTAGTTTTGTGGACAAGTTGGGTGGGAGTGTTGATCCACTGGAGAGTAGGAGGGCTCTGCAGAAGGATCTAGAGAGGCTACATTGACGGGCTGAGACCAAAGGTATGGCGTTCAACAAGGCCAGGTGTCAGGTCCTACATTTTGGCCACAATAACAATGACCCCAGGAAGCAGAGCAGGCTGGGGGCAAAGTGGCTGAAAAGCAGCCCAGTGGAAAAGGACCTGGGGGTGCTGGTCCACAGCAGCTGAACATTAGCCAGCAGTGTGCCCAGATAGGCAAGAAGGCCGGTAGCATCCTGGCTTCTATCAAAAGTAGTGTGGCCATCAGCACCAGGGCAACAACCACCTCCCTGTATTTGGCCCTGGGGAGGCTACACCTTGAGTTCTGTGTCTGGTTTTGGGACTCTCAATTCATGAAGAACATTGAGGTGCTGGAGTGTGTCCAGAGCAGGGCAATGGAGCTGGGGAAGGCTCTACAGAGTAAGTCATAAGAGGAACATCTGAGGGAGCTGTGATTGTTTAGCCTGAAGAAGGCCCAGGGGAGACCTTATCATTCTCTACAACTACTTGAAAGGAGGTTGTAGCCAGGTGGGATTTGGGCTCTTCTCCCAGGCAACCAATGACAAAAGGACATAGGCTCAAGCTGCACCAGGGGAGGTTTGGGTTGGACACCAGGAAGAATTTCTTCACTGAAATGGTTGTCAAAGCATTGGAAGGACCTGCCCAGGAAGTGGTGGAGTCACCATCCCTGAAGTCTTCAAGAAATGATTGGATGTGGCAGTTAGCGCTATGGTCTAGTTGACAAGATGGTGATTGGTGAAAGGGTGGACTTGATGACCTTGGAGGTCTTTTCAAACCTAAATGATTCTGTGATTCTGTGCCTCTTGAAATGGGAGAAAAAAGGATTTTGGTTTGTTGTTGCTTTGGGTTTTGGTTGGTTGTTTTTTTAAAAGCTTTAAAACCATTTTAAAAACCATTCCACCAGCATTTAGCATCCTGGAAAATGCTATTCTAAGAATTTTAGTTATGTTGTTTCACTTTTCTTTGCCACAGGTGCAAATCTAGATAAGCAGTACCTTTTTTTTTGCTGACAATAGCAGATTGAGGTTTGAATGTCCTCCATGAAGTTTCTGCCCAAGAATTATTATGCTGCCTGCCACTACAAGGTAGTTACTAAGTCTAATCAAATGAAGTCTAAAGCAAAGTGCAGTTTAAAGGCAGGAAGCCCAAGAAGATAAAAAGAGGGGCTGTTGGTGTAGGATGCTTATTCACAAGAAGGCATTCCTATGCTTCCTTTTAAACCACCAGCCCATTTCACCTTCTGTACATTTTATGTGCTAAGGTATTCCTACACATGCTGGTAGATCCATCAGCAGCATTTTGCTCCTGATGAACCAGCCTATCGCATTTTTGGTGGAGAATGTCTGACCAGAAGAGGATACAGCTTTGAGGAATCTTTTTTTTTGTTTTTAAACCACTTTATCACAATTAAGTGTATGTATTTGCAGTAAATAGAGAGAATACACAGAGAAAGACAGTTTAAGACCTGGAATTTTCATCAAATTTGTTTTTATTTTGATATTAGAAAAATGTAATCCTTTAAAAATAACATCTACAAAAGCCTGTGAGAGCAATACATTACTTTTACTTGGAATGTTCATGAATTTTGGAACTCAGATCTACACAAGGTCACAACAAACCCAGGGACATTAAATCTAGAGTCCTCTCAGATATAAGACTTTCTCCTTTTGACTTTTTGCAAACGATAAGTTAAAATTCTAAAGAAAGATGGGACACTTTTACTCCTCTATCCCAAGTCTTCAAAATTCTGAACCCTCTTAATCAGTGCAATGCATTTAATTTTAAGGCACTTGCACTTGTAACAGTGGTGGTTTTATCCCCAATAATTTAGTAGTGAGCTAAACTGTCCCAACAGATATCTCAACACAAGACTCCTTATAAGGAAGAAATAATTCATTCCCATGGCCTATTCTCAATAAATGCAAACTGAATGTGCTCATTCCTTGAGGAAATACAGAGCAGCATTAATTCACACAGCTCTGTGACTATGGCACACACAATGCCCTCTCCTTCAGTCCATCTGAGAATTACTTCATACATCACGTATCAAGCCACGAAAAGACAGAGGACACAGACATAAATGTCAGAAGGATTTAGCTCAGATTAAAATGTTTGTCTCTTTTCATTATTCTAGAATACTGGTAAAGCACTCTTAGTGTTTCAAGTAAATTTTGCTAAATGATTTAGATTCTAGCCTCCGACTCCAATTTTAGAATCATCATGGAATTTAATTAAAATAAAAAGCTGCACTTTGAAAGGGTTCATTCAGTGCTGCTGGTTTATTTTTACTTTAACAGAGAAACTCTGAAGACCTGGCAATATTTATCCTGGAGTATTTGATTTAAAAGGCTAGTAAAAGGCAAAACCTCTTTTTTTAAGTCCATAGATTAAAAATACTTTCTGAACATAGTGAAGGAATGTATTTTAAGAAAACATTGTAAAATCAAAGACATTGACTAGTTACACTACTCTGTTCACAAACCAATCTTAAGATGATAACTTGATCAACACTCATCACTACTGTCTGCTTTTCCTGCATGTGAATTCCCAGTGTCCCTTCACACAAAGTGCAGTGATATTCACTATCTTCACCTACAGGAGTGCTTTTCAACATTTTCGCAAAGAGTACGTAAAGTACGTAAGAGTCTGTAAAGTGTATGGCTTTCTTGTAAGAAAGAACTGAAGTGCCTAGTTATCTAAAAACGCACATGGGATAAAAAAAGACTTGGTTTAGCATTGTAAATGTGGCTGTTTCAGTAGGGCCATCAGTCTTTCTTGTTTTGATTATTTTAGTGCTGTTTCCTCAAGTAGTTTTTTTTTATTTCCTTAAAGCTTGAGCTCTAAGAACCCCCTAAGAGCCTCCTTTCCCGAGTCTCCTTTGCTATCTTTGACCCCTTACCCTCTGAGAGTTTAGAAATACTTTATGCAGTGCATGAACCCAGACTCTTGTTCAGCTTCAGTGCACGAACGCCAAGTTTCATCTTTCTGGATAAGATTTAACCACAGGGGTGGCTTGTGTTGGCCAGCATTATGTTATCTGCCATCATTTTTTCTACATTTAGACCATTGTGTGCTTCATACAAAGACAACCAAGCAGCTGTATGCGATCTTCTTCTTAAATCAAACTGGTAGAATTCTCAAGCTTTCCCAAAACCATGAGGCAGAAACAAAGGAAAGGAATGGTCAGCTTGGAAAGGTCTTTCCACAAGAACTAAAAGAAAAACTAATTAGCACTTAAAATACAGTTCAGGTATGGGTTTAACACATTTTAATTTCTTCCCTGGAGCTAACACATTTTCCCATTTGCTTTCAGAAAGTTGAGGAAACTCAAGGAGAGTTCCCTGGCCAGACAAAAGAACTTCAGCCTCAGATGAGAATTTGCAAGTTGTTCAGGTGCTATGCCAGTGCAGCCAGAGCCCACAGAGAGGCATACTTGGTGTTTGTGGTGGAATAAGAGCAATGATGCCATTACCTCTTCGTGTGCTCCCTAGCTCAGAAACAGAAAAGCTTCACCAGCATCCTGTATATCTATTAATGTTCATAGACTTAATGGGAAGTAGCTATTTCCGATCAGTGGCAGACAGATGAAAGACCTATTAGCTTTTCCACCTGCTTTTCTCTGGGATTTCTTTAGTGAATTTAAGAATTTCTGCCCAGATTTCAAAAGAAAGAAGAAAGACTAAGTTGAGATAACCAACATAGACTAATTCCATTTGTTATGAATGTTTTGCTGTTGTCATTCCTCTCACTCATCTTATTTCTGTTTTTTTACTGTAGAGCTTCTTTACTATGATGAAAATAATTCTTCCAGTGGCATTAGTGATATTTTTATTGCAGCAGGTGGCTAAGACCCGGTAAAGAACAGCCACTACCCAATTTAGAAGAGTATTTTAACTGACTTGCTAGATGTTTGTTTAAAACAGAAACAGTAGTAGAACAGAAAAGAAAAATTGCTTTGAGATGTGAACAATCATGTCAAGAATAAGTGATAGGGTGACAACTAAATATAATTTTCCACTCCTTTCATACATACGCAACATGAAGTTTTTTTTCTTACCTCCTACATATACATTTCTCTACTCTCAGAAATACTGAAGTCAATACATAGTAATAGTAGAAGAAAGTAGCACAACCTCATCTCTAGCCTGCAGCATTCAGACTCCCTAATACCTCCGAGGTTTTGTTGGAGTTGAGTTTTTTATAAATGCAGTAGAACACTTGTAAAACACATGCCTGAAAACGAGAAAGAAGACACTTAATACTCTAGCAAGATACCCGTGAATTTATGAAACTGGCACTTCAACAGTAACTGTTTTGTGAAGTTCGTAGCCAGAAGCACAAGCATCAGTTTAAACTAATTTCTTACCCAGAATATAGCTTTCATGATCTCAAATTAAAAACCCCAAACTTGTAGTATATATATAAAAAAATCCCCTAAACTATGCAGAACATAGTTCTGGGTCTTCCTCCAGTTAGACTGCAGTTTAGACTCCTTGGTTTAAAAGCACCAGTCATTTTCTTGGTATGAGCAACTGGGAGCAGAAAAAGCAAAAAAAAAAAAGCTTCATACCTAGATGTAAAAAAATTTCACACCAGTGCTACCATCCAGGAGCTTAAAAGCATACACAGCCCCCCTCCCCAATACTTGCATATTCTAAACCATCTTCAAAGTTTATGCCGATTTTTTTTAAAAATCAAAGTCAGTGAGTCTGCTACGGTTCATTCAATTTCCCATCCATTTTTAATGGGAAATGCCGTTTCTGCAAAGCTCTTCAATCCCCTCATCAGAAAATAAGCTATTGTTCCAGTCTGGAGGGTTGCTGGAAACAAGGAGATGCCAAGTTTCGAGCCAAGCCGATGTTGTCCGCACGCCTCAGATCTCACGCCTGGCACGCTTGACACTCCTCCGCGGCATTCCCTGACGGAGCCGTCTCCCGCTGCATCATGGAAAATGTAGTCTGGCTGGGAACACGAGCCTGCTGGAGGGCAGCCACTCCAGCTGCGGCTTCTGCAGGGCACGGTACGCGAGGAAGTGCTGCTCCCCGGGAGAGTAAGGGTTGTTCTCAACTGCGAGTCGCCAAACAATGCCACTCTCGAGCTAAAGTTCCAAAATATTTAATTGGCAGAAAATACTTGTTTTTAAATTTGGTCAATGCAAATATAAAATCTGGATTGCTCCACAATGACGCGTCAAAGCCTCTCTCCGTAGTCCCACTTCCGAGATAAAATTCAAAAATATTAAAAATATTTATTTTTAAATTTAGTTGCTGAACCAAAAATGCTGTTTGCTCTGCAGTGGCACACACACCAAAGCCTCTCTGCGCAGGAAAGGCTGTGTGGGGCTGTGTTCGCCACCTCGCCGTGTGCCACTTCCATGCGGTGTCCGGGAGCGGCGGCGGGAGCAGCGCTCTGTGCTGCGGGAAGCGGCGGCGCCACGTAGAACCCCGGGACGCTCAGCACAATTACACGTAAATGTATATAAATACACATACATATATTTGTCGGGAAGGACACTTAACGTGAGGCTCCGGCACGGCCCCGAATGGCGCGTCAAAAAACACCGCTGCACTCCGCCCTGTCGCGACATCCTCACGACCTACCTAGAAAACATGGTGTCTTCATCGCATCCAACTGGCTCACCGCGGGTCCCTGAAGCCCGGCCCTCCACCTCGGGGCTCCCGGAGCTCTCCAAGGCCGGGACATCTGTAGAGCTAACCGGGAGCGGGCACCGGGATGACGACGCTTACCGTATTACTGATAATAGAAGGAAAGAAAAAAAAAAAGAGAGAAATACACCCCAACACACGTTTGGCTGCGTCTCACTGAAGAACGTCAAGGGCTTGTTATAGGGATGCGCCTGGGCTCCTGCCGCGGAGGGGGCTTTATCCTTTCCGTCCCGCCTCAGGCAGGAGCACAGGTCTTTCCGTCCCTCACTCGCTCCCCGCTCTGCCTCAGCCGTTACCGTATTTCCCGTCCGCAAGGCGCGGCTGTTCCCGCCCCTCCGGCTTTCCCGGCAGAGGTGACCGGGTTCAGGCCGCGGCGGCGGCCCCGCCTCCGCATTCCTTTCCCTATATGGCGGCAGAGAGGGGGGCGCCGCCGGCCACGCCCTCCTTTTCCCACCACGCGCAAGAGGGCGCGCCCGGGCTTGCGCGCGTGACATCAGTGGGAGAAAGGGTTGGGAAGGATGGAAGGGGAGCGCGCCCCCCTTCCCGGCCGTTCTATTTACGTTTGTGACGCTGATTTGCATAAGGCCACGCCCACCCCGCAGTCGGACAGCCCGTGCGGCACCGCCCTCTTCGCCATATTAGGGCAGAGGGGGGCGTGTCCCAGGGGGCTCGCGGGCGCTCGCAGCCTTCCTGGAGCCGTTTATAGGGTACAGCCACTTCCGCTGTCGGCTTAGAAGCGGCGCGATCATGGCGGAGCGCGGTCAGCTCCCCCACCCCGCCAAGCGCCTCTGCTGCAGACCCGGCTATGGCTCGGGCTGCAGGCCGGGGCAGCGGGCGGGCGG
>WEIV01014482.1:35708-48121 GCA_013390005.1 Calyptomena viridis | reverse complement strand
GTTTCTTCGGAGATTGGGTAGGAGAATTTACTGCATCTTAAAAAAAGACAGGACAAAAAAAAGACATGAAAAAAAGGGCCACACTATTTTAACTGACAAAAGCTATCCTAATTTATGACTGTGCTGTCTTTGACATGAACTAATTTGAGATCTTAAAAAGCTTTCATGTGTAGCAAGGGTACAGATTTAATGCAAATTCTTACTGCCTGGAATGCAGTCAGCCTGACAGCACGTGAATACTTGAGTACTGTCCAACAACTGCACTTGTTGTTCTGGCAGATCTGTCTCCTTGAACTTCCAGTTTTTCTTCTTGGTTTACCATCTAAGACTACCTGTGTAAAAAGGCTCTGTGAGCTGGATATGTATGCAGCCCGTGACATGGCTTCATAACCCTCTGTGACCCTGGTCACTAGGGATGTTGGCTGGTACTATGCTCTGGTTTGCATTCTCCTTGTGGCTGCATGACAATTGCCATGATTTATGTGCTGCCCTGTGGTGCATTACCTTGCCTTCCTCGGACAAAGTAGCAATATGCATCCAGTCTTTCTTAACCTTGGTCCCACTATGGAAGACCAGAAAGTCTAGAGAACTTGAGGCATAAGTTACATTCTTAAAATAGCTGTTTTCTGGCTTAATTCTGCAAATGTGCAAACAGGCCGGAGGAGTGTAGCCTTTTANGTGAATTATAGATAATTGTAATAGGACAGTGTCAATACTGCTCTAGAATTAATTTATTTTTAGGGAAAAAATTAATTGCGAATCACTTCTCATCACTTTTCAAAAGTGATTCATCAATTTTCAAAAGGATGAATCTTCTTTTACATAAAAGTTTTATATTTGGTTGATGTAACAAATTTTTTTTTTTTTTATCTTTTAGGTATGTTTTCATGTTTCTCATGTACCATTTTCCCCATACTTTCCTCACTTCCAGGAAAACAATGTTCATTTTAATTTGAATGTTCATTTGTGTTCTGTTTTAGAAAGTGATTCCATCTTTGTGTATGATCAGATGTTTTGGTGTGTAGCAGTGCTTCGATTTGAGCCAGTTTGTCATGACAGCAACTGATGCCTGCATGTGCTCTTACTCTTCCTGTACTCTTAACTTTCAGAGATGAACAGTTAATTAAAAGCAAAATCTGTGTGAGGGTATGCTGGAGTATTTAAAAGTTGGCATTGGACGAACTGGTTTCCTTAAGAATCAGTAGCTAGTTGCTGCATTTTGCTGTATCCCTTGCTTTTTTAAATGAACGTGTTAAAAATGAACCATTACTTAAGACTGGCAAAGTTCTAATTTAAAAAAACCAGCCTACTGCAAGTGAAACGAAGCATACTATCACATACAGCAGTTCTTACTGGTGAAGGGTAAAGTGTATTAGATGGCACACTCTAAGGTATGTCTGCATGGGTTCAATTTAAATGTCACCTGCTGTCTAAGTAATCTAGTTATGTCAAGATAAAGCGTGATGTTTCATAGTAGTGTAACAAAATATGAGTGCAAAGTCACCACAGTGTAGGAAAGCAGCTGACATCCCTTAACTTGCTTTCTCTATAGCTGGGTTTCTTCGGAGATTGGGTAGGAGAATTTACTGCATCTTAAAAAAAGACAGGACAAAAAAAAGACATGAAAAAAAGGGCCACACTATTTTAACTGACAAAAGCTATCCTAATTTATGACTGTGCTGTCTTTGACATGAACTAATTTGAGATCTTAAAAAGCTTTCATGTGTAGCAAGGGTACAGATTTAATGCAAATTCTTACTGCCTGGAATGCAGTCAGCCTGACAGCACGTGAATACTTGAGTACTGTCCAACAACTGCACTTGTTGTTCTGGCAGATCTGTCTCCTTGAACTTCCAGTTTTTCTTCTTGGTTTACCATCTAAGACTACCTGTGTAAAAAGGCTCTGTGAGCTGGATATGTATGCAGCCCGTGACATGGCTTCATAACCCTCTGTGACCCTGGTCACTAGGGATGTTGGCTGGTACTATGCTCTGGTTTGCATTCTCCTTGTGGCTGCATGACAATTGCCATGATTTATGTGCTGCCCTGTGGTGCATTAGCTTGCCTTCCTCGGACAAAGTAGCAATATGCATCCAGTCTTTCTTAACCTTGGTCCCACTATGGAAGACCAGAAAGTCTAGAGAACTTGAGGCATAAGTTACATTCTTAAAATAGCTGTTTTCTGGCTTAATTCTGCAAATGTGCAAACAGGCCGGAGGAGTGTAGCCTTTTAGTACTAACTACAGTGCAGAGAATTCCTTTGTGGTTAAGTCACTGATAAAAGCCCTGCTGTATGAGTTGAGTGGGCTTACAAAAGGCTTTTTCTGATGTGACACAATTCAGTATAGACTGAAGATGTTTATTCTCCTAATGCAGAATTTTTACCAAAACTGTATTAAACATTTCTGAAAAATCAAAACAAATTTTAAAAGAGGAGAAATTAGCAGTATTTAAANAAATAGGAAGCTTATTTGCTGATTAATGTGCTAAAAATTCGTGTGATTTACCTTTTATCTTTATTTAACAATCTGGTTTTTACATAAGTCATAATTGTTAGTTGGTGTCAGACCTTTAATATATTGTGGCATTGTTGGAAAAATAAGTGAGAGGAAATGGCATAATAATAAGAAATTTCAGAAGTGTGTGTTAATATCTATATATTTATTACGTATTTTTTTACTTTTTTTGGGTTTTGACAAAAGTTAATTGTATTCAAGTGATTGTTTTAAAGGCTAGGAAAATCAAGTGTTGCATAGCTGTATGAATTCTAAGAAATAAGACACTTTGTACATGTGCCAAGTTTAATTGCTAACTGGTTACTGACAGCTGGTAGTAATGCAGTGACAGTGCAGCAACTATGCAGGAGTTGTGCAGCTGACTACAATGTTTAATTCGTACTCACTAATGAAATAAAAAATATTCTACCATCAAGGCACTTACAATTTTTAAAACTTTATCCAATTTTGAGACAAATGTACAGTCTATAAGAGTAGAGAATCAAGTTTGCATGTATTCTAATTATTTAAGCGTTTTTAAGTTTGTGTTAAAAGCATGATTTTGGATTAAAGGCATTAGCACTGGCCCTCAAATTTGTACCTTTATGCTTGTCCTTACCCTTTGACTCATCTTTTATAATAGTTGCCTGCCTTCTGTCTGCATAGCAGTGTTCTGCTATATGTGCAAGGCACAGAGGGAGCACAAACTTCCAACAGTTCAGTTCTAGTTTACCCTTGTCAAGAGCAGCTGGTGAACTTTATTATTAGTTTTTAATTTATTTCTACATTCAACTCTGATATTTTGACTGGGCTGAAGCACGTGGAGCACCGATCCGTGTTCTGTGGTTAATGATGGGATTGACAGTATGTTTATGAATAGTATAAAAAAAAAGGTACTGTGGTCTTCAGGGGTTCAACCAAGATGATTGGTCCTTTTTTCCACTTTCATGAAGCTTTGACTACAAGATGATGGCAGGTAAAATCTGTGTTAAGGATTCATCACCAAATATACCTAGAGATAATCTTGCTGAGATGTTCTGGAAAATGTGAGGAAATCAGTTGAGTAGAGAATAGTACAGTAAGCTATTGGTTGCTTCTACAGCAGTTTTGTCAGACTTTGCTTCTGCTATTGGTGGAACATAATGGAGGGCTTTGGGATCATGGAAAGTAGTCTTAGTAAAATACTCAATTATGTATTTACAAAGCTAGCCTTAGCAACCACATTAAAGATGCCTTGTGCTTCTTCAAGAGAATTCAGCTGATTTTAAAAGTTCAAGAACAGAGAAAAATCACTAGTCTAAATGAATTGTTTAATATATTAGCTAAAGAAAGAAAATCTGGAATGCTTTTATTCTGAAGCACTGTGTTATGACCAATGACAGCTGAGACAACGGGTTGTGCTACTGCTGTTGTACATGCAAAATGAGTCTCAGTTCTTCTATTGATTTAGATTGTAAACTGAAACTTTGCAAACTGACTGCACTTAGTGTCTTGGGAATAAAATATCAAGTCCATTGTATTCTATTTCTGGATTTAGTTTAGCTATATTACACAGAAGCCTGAAGTTTCAATTCTGCTTCCTCTAGAGCAGGGGGTGAGGATGACATAAAATTCACAGCTGTTTTTTAACTTTATGTTGTTGCAAGCCATAATATGTGAGAGCACCATTCATGCAGCTTTCCTGGTCAAATATGAATGCATGAATTAATAGAGGTGACTTCAGCTCAGTGTGCTAATGCATGACTGGTAGGCAGTGACTGGGAATGGGATGTGGTGTAACACATGCCGTGACAGTGTGATGGGATAAGGAAGCTGAGGTTAACTTGATTAGTCCTACATACAAATTTTAGAAGCAGCATGTCACTTAATTTTACTGACAGTTTTCAGTGATCAGTCTTTACATTGCCAGGATATATGACAATAATTTATCAGCTTGATTTCTAGGTAATTATGTAGATGATAAGTGTAAGTGGCTGTTTGGTGGCAGGAGTGAAGAAGCGTTTAGGAGTAAACAAGAGTTTGTGTTACTCAGTAATATGTGCTTAAAGTGAAGAAAAGTGGTAAAATGCTGAGTAAAATGCTTTATAGATGAGAGATTAGGAAGAGAAGTGGGGAAGTGGTGATATCCAAGATGAGGCAGAGGTCAAAGACCTCTCAGCAGATACTTGATGAGGCATATGTAAGGAGAATGTAGTCTGAATGAGTGTTATGTCTATATGGTCTACTTTTAATGGGTATGAGCAAAGGCATAGAAGCTGATAGATTCTTTCCTACAAAATGAAAAACAGCTTTCAAAATGAAAAACAGGTTAGCAAACTGTAACTTCCCTGTTCTGTAGCTTTTGGAATTGTTAAATATATTTTAAGTTACAAAGTGGGTGTTCTCTCTCTTTCGAACACTATGTTCCAACTTCAGTTTTATAAGTAAGGTGTGTCTGATGCACAAAGGTAGCACTCAGATTTTTCAGATAGTAACTTTTTGTGTACTTGAAGGATGTTTGTCAGATTTACGTTACTAGAAGCAGAAGCTATTTCTGCTGAGTAATGGTGAAGGCTTTACAGTGGTAAAACAAAACCATTGACTTAATTTTGTACAACTGTTTTAAAGAGATTTATTTTCATAGCATTAAATATGCACTGATAATATCATAGACTATAACTTAATTTTATTTACTGTGAGCCATAGTCAAATTGTAGTTTCATTCTCCTGAACAGGCAGTGTATATTGCAAAAGGAAAAAGCATGTTTCCTTATCTTCCTCTGCCCCCCACTCCTAGTAGTGAATATTTGTGATACTAAAACTTGTGAACAACAGAATTTTTTTTTTGGCTCTATTTTGTCCTGATAAATGTGGGGAGTGCAGTGAGGAAAGACAAGAATCTGATGCATGGCTTTATTAGCATTTCTTTGGAACAGAAATAGGAAGTGAAAGAGGAAGAGAATTGTCAGAATTGCTACAGTGGGCATCAGAAAGATTGGAGAATTTTTTGCTATGAATGAGAGGCCATGGGGAAGACAAACCTGACATTGTTAGTGCTATAAGATAAATAGTAAAGATTGGAAACACAAGACAGATGTGGTAATTGTATTCTCAGTAGCTAAGAGATCTGAACTTTTGTTGTATTTAAAAGGAAGGACTTGTATATGCTCAGTGAGACAAGGAAGCGTGCTGATGTGAAAACTGAGTACTCCCAGCATGCAGAGTAAACTTAAAGGAGCAAGATGTCAGTAAGGTCAAAGCTACTACTTCCTGGTACTCAAGGTGTAAATCATAGCTACAGAAATATTAGAATGGATGAATGGAAAGAGACGTGAATCACGGGCATGCGCTTCAGTGAATTCTGTCAGTTATAAGGTCTGTCTTCCTCTCCCTTCTTGGACAACAAAAGGAAGTTAAGAAATAGAGATAATATCTTGAGAAACATCTGCTGAAAGGAGGAAGCGGAGGAAGATGACTGAGAAATGAGACACGAAGCCGTGATTTTAGGAAGTAAAAGGAGAACCACAAAAAAACATTAAAGGTCTAAAGTTCTGGGAGAGGAATCCAACATTTTACAGAAGTGCTGAAAGGTACAGGAATCAGAATCCAGAAAATATCTCCACTGGGGACCATGGTGAAAGCCATCCCAGTGAGAAGCACTGCCCTGGAACCAGCCAAGGCCCTATGACAGAACCACATTCCAGGCAAGGGCCTTGGTGTGCTCAGTGGCTTTGTTGTGGGAGTGAGATGGTGATGTGGGACAAGGTGATGGTGTGGTATCACACAAGCACCTCAGGCAAAAGTCAGTGGGAGAATCGGCAGCATAAGAGTGTAAGAAGTCTGTTTATTAGCCTGACATACAGGTAGCTGTTCTGGTAGCCATGGGGTTATCTGTAGTTGTGTTTTGTGTACAGGAGCCCTGGAGGCATAGTGAGGAAATAAACGTTCTGAGCCTGGGAATGGGGGGGTGTGGTGTAAGTGAATATGAAAAGTCGGAGCAGATCCATTTTTATTGCAGCTGATGCTGTTCTGAAGTGGCAGAAACAGAGTGGGAAGGCTGTGTTTGTAGAGTGGGCTGGAGATGGGACTGCTGCAGATGTAGCCGGCAATTTAATCTTCCATTAGTAGCTGGATACAAGTAATATAAGTCGGTAGCAGCACGTTCAGTGCAGACTGGAGGGACCTTTGATGGTTTCATGCCCTGCAGAGCTCACTGGCCTCACACTGTGCTTTCTGCACTGAGCATCTCCTTTCCTATAGGCAGAAGCACTGCTGGACCTTTGGTCAGTTGGCTTTCTGGGAGGAATGGATATATTTGCAGACAGGAGGCTGTTGTGGTGTTTCTGGGCAATATGTGCTGTAGGTGTCAAGCAGCAGTGCCCAGTTTGGTGGTTGCAGCTCACAGGCCCTGATGTGGGCGTGCTGGTGTGGTGACACAGGGCCTCCACTACCTTGGGTGGCTCGTATCAGCTGTTCTCAGCTGTTTGGAGGATCCTGTAGCAGCCTACAAAACTTTGGTTGTATCCTAAAGGCGGTGTGCTAAACAGAGGCTGAAATTAGTAGTCTGTGGTCTTTGTATATACGGATTTGAAGCTCAAATACAGGCCTGCTGTTTGTCTTCTTTCTAAGGCTGGCAACCTTACGTTGCCTGACAAAGATTATAAAAGCCAAAGGCCTTAAATTCTAACAGAAGTTGTAACTGTATTTCTAGTTACAATTAGCAAGACTTATCACTCTTGCCCTTCCCTTTTTCTGAGGAGGGGGCACATTCCTGGTTGATCAAGCCTGCTGCCTTAAGGAAGCTGCTGCTGCAGAAGCACAGTGTGGCTGTGAGCGCAGGGGTTCTTCTCCAAAAGCCCATTCCAGCAGATTTGCTGCCTCTTGCTACTTGGTGAACTCTTCCAAGGACAGACTACAAAACAGGCCTATCAAAATAATTATTTTTCATTGTGAAATACTCATCATGAATATGGTAAATTAAAGAACTGACTCATTTGCTGTGCCATGACGCATTTGCTGCTCTATACCTCATTGTGTAACTCTTTGAACAGAAAATGCACATTGCTGTGCTTATAAGCTTGTATTTTGTAAAAGTTTTCTGTGGTTGCCATTTGCAAACTTCACCCACTGTGATTACCACTGTGTGTTATTCACCCTGAAGTCACATGATTGCTTTAGGCTGGCTTAAACGAAGGCTGCTGTCAAAGGAACACTGCAGTTCTCCTCAAGCTTGCAACTTGTGCCAGGGCTTGTGGAGCTGTGTGGTGAACCAGAGAACTGGCCTGCTTATGAATTCAGATCTTGCTGGGTGAGTTTTACCTGGTTTATTGGCCAAGAAAATGCTACTGTTAATGCACAGAAGAGAAAATTGCAAGAGTGGGCAATGGGAAGGGCAGGGCTCCTTTCTGTGTCAGTCAGACTGGCCTGAAGTTATCATGAAGCCATAACTGCTGCCTGGAGGAAGGAGATGGCTGCTATGCTTGGGAATTCATCTGTGACAAAAGGCAGCCTGTTTGTTTCAGAGGCATCAGCACAGGTCTTTCCTGAGCCCAGGTTGTGTGTTGGGCCTGTATGAGTGAGCTGTTTTCCACATCACTTCATTCACAGTGTGGTTTTTTTGTGTTACAAAATTCTGGCCAAGTGATGAGTACCTCTCCCACACTCCACCGTGGTTAAAAGAAAGCCGGACAAATGTTTACTTTCAGTACAAGAAAGGGGAAGGAAATACCTAACCAATTAGTCCAATTGGGCACACTCATGTCTGTCTATATTTGCATAGCTGTTGCAAAAGATACTTTTTGCCTTCAAAGTTCATACATTTGCTCTTCTTTTGAGTCAGTACTTAACTTCAGCATACTTATAACAGGCTTTTGAAGTAGTTTTTCTCCTTATTATGCAGTTGTTTGGTGACCTAATAATGTGTCCAGTGTTTATTTTCATCTTAGTTGTTTGACCTTAGTTGCTAGAGCAAGTGTTCACAACTTTCTGTGTGATGAGAACTGCTGAGCCAACATAGCTAAGAATGAGATGGGGTCTCTTTGCTTCTTGAACGTTGATCTCTTGAAAACTAAGTCTCATTGGAGGCTGCTGATCTCTGGTTGTGTGGCAGAGACATTTGTTGTCTGGCAGGGTCGTTTTTACTGATAGTAATACTTGAGAAAGAAATGATGGAGCATGACTTTCAAGAAGATTTCAAGCTGATTTTTTTAGAGCTAGCTTGTGGGGGGGGAAACCTTACTGCTTTTAAACTCAGTATTTTTATATGGCCTCCACTGAGAGTCTAAAATAGCTTTGTGGTGTTCCAGTATCATTACTGCTTCCCCAAGTAGAACAGCAATTGAGCAGAATGTTGGTGCTTTTGTATAACTTCCGTAGTGTGGAAGCTAAATGACAGGCAGCTGCTTCGGTAAGTGAGGTATATTTACTGAAATGATCTGTTTTCAAGACTCAAAGCCAGTGTGTGATCTATTCCAGATGGACCTAACTAATGCAGAACTTAGTTTGCCCATAACTGGTGGAGGAAAGGAGTGCTTGAAAGCCCTGTTGCACACTTCACAGTGCAGGTTTAGAGCCATTTTTAGAAGAGAAATGGCTTCCCTTTACCATAGAGAGATTTCATAGGACTTTGTGTACCTGTCTGGGAGAGGTGCTCTAACTTTCTCAACTGCTTGTGCTAGGGGAGATCAAACTTACTATTGGCTCTCTTTCAACATTAGCTGCCTTCAGTGAGGAAGGATTCATCTGGGTTGCTCACTTCCCAGAGCCCTGCTACAGCTCTGCCAAGACAATTGTGGCCATCATGTTGAAGCATTCATGCGTGAGACATCGGGTCCTTAAATTGTACAAAGCTTAAGCAGGGTACTTCACCTCTCTGGGTTGTCTCCTGCTGGAAGAGAGCCTGCATGGCCTTCAACTGTAGCTGAGGTGTCTAGGTCCTTCCAGACCTCTGCAGGTGGTGTTTATTGTACATGTTTATGTAGGCTCCTAAACTAAATATTTCTTATTTGAGGAAAGTGAAGTTATGTAGTCTGGTATCTTTCCTGCTCTGTAGGAATGCTGCTAACAGTCTTATGAAATTAGATGTCTCCTTTTAGATGTCAAATCTTCTTCTAGGCTGATCACAGGTGTTTAATGTGATACTTTGCAAGCTGACCATGACTTCTGCAAGCCAGGATTGTTAGAAAAGTGCCAACTTTAACTCTCATCTACTTAGGAGAATGGAAAACAGTCAGGTATATCAGTCTTTCATTTTTTGTGCCAGTTATTATGGTTTAATGGTTGTCTTGTTTCTTACCCCTCCACTTCTATCCTTACTTCTGCTTTTTTGCTATTTTGAAGATAAGTACAATAAGGGGAAACTGGCTGTTTGGAACAGGGTTTTGAGCTATACACAGAGCTGTTGCTCTGTAGGAAAAAGAACAATCCCCATGGGTAATGCAAGAGGATCTTTCACATACTCTAATAAAACAAAAGTTGAATTTTGAAGGTTGGGTAAGTTATATTCAGTATAAGAAGTACAATCCCAGGAGGGATGGAGGTTTATGGGATATGGGTGGGGAAAAGGACAGCAGCAGTGCTTGTAGACTTCTTTATCTTCATGAAATTCTTAAGTTATTTCATCTCCTATGGGTGGATAGGTATACCTCAATTTCTGTATTTGCACAAATCCAAGATTGTTGTTCATGTCATTCTAGAAAAAGTATTTTATGTCACATTTTGTTTGTAACTGAGTATGTTTTGTCTTTAGTTTGGGGAAAACTTTTTTTGCCGTTGTTTTATTGGAAAGTCAAAAGAGGGTGAAACGCCTGTGATTTTCATGCACAGCAGGAGTAAGCATCCACAAATCTGCTGTGTGTAAAATTTACTTGTATTAATGATTTTAATGAAGCAGCTCAGAGTGGATGTTCTCATCACAGCTTTGGGGATGAGTGAAATATGTCTAGCACCAAACCCCAAAAGAACGTACCTAGTTCTTTGCATGTGTATTTGCTTGCAAGTTCAGAATTTTGTGGAACTGGTTCAGGAATCCTGACTTGCACTTGTCATCCTTGCCAAAGCCCTCCAGAAGCATTACGTAAATACCCTCCCACCAGCTGGAGGTGAGAATGCTGCCTGTGGGTGCATCGCCAGAAGCTGCTGCGAGTCAGCTGCTCGCTGTCATTTCCTCTCTTCAGACTTGTGTCATTCACCTTCCTGAAAGACAGCTGACCACTTTCCACTAAGGGTTGAAGTCCTGTGGATTACTTTCCAGTAGGGAAGCTGTCCACAGGGCAATTTCCATGGAGCAATGAGTATGCCACCAGCTGTGTCTGTGCATAGTTTTTGTTGCTGCAGTAAGTGTGAAGTTGTACAAAGTTGTTTGACCTAGTGGAGAAGTTTAAGGCTACTCTTGGATTTGAAATCTGAAGATATGAGGAAGAGCTCATACTGGGTTCGGATTACTGCCACTTCTAAAGTTGTTTTGTCCACTCAGGTGGTGTTTGAATTCAGGCTAGAGTTGCTGTTGGTTATGGAGTGCAGATGGTAGTCTCTATAAATGTATCCGTCTTGAATGATAAAATTGCTGCCAGCTAGGACCTGGGACTCATGAAGTTACTTTTAGCACACAATTTCTGCGGAACTGAACGCATCCCAGAAGGACTTAGTGTGCACAGTGATTTGACAGGCTTCCATTGCATTGAATCTGTCACAGTCAGGATGCAAGTACTGGATCTCAATACTCACAGTACTTTGGCAGAAACAACAGGCACAAATTAATTAGTCTGAGTCTCTAAGAAGTGTCCTTTAATAGTATATTCTCAAGAATAGCACAGTGCCAGGTAATAAATAAAATAGAAGATGTTTTATGAATAATGATTGAAACCTTGGCTATTGGGAGGCCTCACCACATTGACTGTTTGAATCACATGTATGAAACTTCCTTTTAGATAGGAGTGGCTGTTCTTGACTTAGATTATGAATGCTTAGTAAATTGAGACATTAAAAGCATCAGTTTCAGAAACACTGGCATCCCTAAAAGAAGGAAAAATCTATATCAAATGATGAATTAAAGTGAATGTACAGCTTCACACTCTGCTTCTCATTGAGCTTCATGATGGTTACAGTTAATTTCTGTGTTTTCCTCCCCCTCCCATGTAGTAGTGATGAGAATTAAAGACAAAAACCTGAGCCCTATGCAGTTTATTTTGAAAAGAGAGTTGAGATTTAAACCATCTGTTTGTAAGAAGACTGTGACATTGACCTCCGTAGATGCAATGGTTGTGAACCTTTTGAAAACCTTCAGTTCTTAGCTGCTAAAAACTTAAAATGCATTCCTGATAACTGCAAGCTTTTTCAACTTTTTGCGTTCCGGTTGTTCTGAATACAATTTGGTGCATCTTTACTAAGCCTGCTTTAATTTGATGCATACAGAGTGAAATGAACACAGGAGAAACCTCTGCTGAAGATGGGAGTAGCTTCACTTAACCTGGTCACTTAGCAAAAAATGTATTTCCTCAAAAGAGCAGAAAAAGTACCTTGGTCATAATTTTGAAGTTTATCCCAGAAATAACATATCAAACTGGGAACTCTACCATAACAGACATGTTATTTTAGAGAGAAAAAGCAGCAGTTGAAAGGAATCTGTAACTTTTATCAAGTTCACTGAAAGTTATAAAGTTCTTGAGCATGCTGAAAGGTAGAATAATTTTTCTTCTGTTGACAGCATTCAGAGTTGGTATGCATCTACCCTATTAGGTTTGTATTGGCCTACCTAGTCCACTTAAGCAAGGAACAAGACCTCTAAGAAAACATTAACCCTATGTGCTGATGATGCCTCTGCTGGTCCTCTCATTTAACAGTTAGCAGGGACTTTGCCTATTTTTGGCATTCTGAAGTTAATTACCTTATTGTGCCGTTTGCACAGGCTAATTTTGAAGGCTTATAAAAACAGGTGTGAGA
>WEIV01014482.1:25015-35676 GCA_013390005.1 Calyptomena viridis | reverse complement strand
GGTGGGGGGGGGGGTAATTGTCCAGAATATATTGAAATGCTTATACATTTTGGAGACTTTTGTCCATTGTAAACACAGAAACTACTTACCAGCTTTTGTTTTCTGCCAGCGGTAATAGATTTTCCATACATCCACAGCTGTTTATTTTATGAACAGCTGACAAAAGCTCAGGCTATCTGGAGTAAGGTGAGCTGGCCTCTGGGTAGAACAAAGACCTTTAGTACTGTAGGAAAGACTTTTTTTTTTTTACTCCCAGAAGAGAAATGTAAAGGCAGCTGGCAGCATGACTGCAAATCGGAAACATATCTGGAAACTTAATTCCCCCAATTGTGGTGTTCCTGAAGTGTAAGGATTTATATTTGTCTTATTGTCTTTAAGGATGTGCATATTTAGCACGAAAAATAAGCTTTTGTATGCTGCTTTTTGGATTGTGAAAAAAGCTGTAATGCATAGAGAATAATTCTGTTAAAACAGAGGAACAGATGTGCTTGCACAAGTGGTGTGATTGGTCTTGCGGTGAAGAATGGGGGAGTCACTGGGGTTAAACTAGATTATATAAATAAACAAACCCTGTAGGTCCTGGAGCTGTTGCGTTTTTTGAATTGAGCATTATGTGGGAGTGTTATGGAGATAATCATTCAAAATAAGCAACCCCTGATGTTTGTAAACTGGTATCTGATGTGCTTGCTTTTGTAATGCTCCTTCCATAGCCATCATACTGCTTATTTTACATATGTGTTTTTACTTAGATAACCTTAAAGGAATGCTACTCATCTCAATTTTTCTGCGTGCCTAAAACATTACCACTAAGTCTTGATCTAGCTCTGAGACTACTTTAGCCTCGAGTGTTTTGTTTATTCTACCATTTAACCCTCTAACTTGGCAGCAATGCTTGGAGAGATTTTTCTTAAGGAGAAATGCACATTCTGCTTTGAAGAGTTACTAACGTGTGATTCTGTTGTGGGAGGGCTGTGTTGGCAGAAATCAAATCAAGTTCTCCAGGCACAAAGAAGAGGAACTTGAGTACAACACCATAACAAGAAAGCAGCCCAACTGCACTGTACAGGATAAATGACATATAGAAAGTAGTATCTTCCACAAATGGCGCAAGACAGTGTTTCACAATTCAGCTTATTTGTTTGCCGAGAGTAAATTACTTTTCCTTGAAGAGCAAAACAAAAGTTTTTATCACAACCTTCAAAAATTCTGGAAGAGCAAGACAAAAAAAGTTTTTATCATAACCTTCATAATTAGCAAACAGATCCATTTGTCCATTTCATTATTCTGCCAGTCTAAATAACAGAAAGTAATTGCTTCTTTAATTTAAATATCATTTCTAATGTGACATACTACCACTTTTAAAATATGTGCTATTTAGGGCTTTGGAGTCTTCCTGGAGAAAAGACATTTATACCTAGCTGAGTTATGTAATCTCAAACAAAATAACTGATACTGACATGTTTTGCATGTAGAAGGCCTTGAGCAGAGTAGGGTGCTTAGACTGCTTTTACAGAGGACAAGATGCAGTGTGTTCACTTAGCAATAGAAAACAATTTAAAATTGGCTACAGCCACCTTTTTTCTAAGCTTCTTACACTGTTTTTGAATCATTCTGCTTTGCAATTATTCAACCATATTGTCTGTAAAGAGCAAAAGATTGTCAGAATTTAGAATTTTTTCTTAAAGGTCATACTAATGTATTTTTGAAAACTGTTTGAAAGAGTTCACTGACGTGCAGGGTTATCAACGAACAGCACACTCAACAGTAAATGATACAGTGATTTGTACTGTTCAAAATGTTCTTCTGTATTACTGACAAAGTTGAGCTGACTCTTGACATAGAAAAATAATAGATGCCCATTGCTGTTCACCCCACTAAGACAAAATTACCTATCTCTATTGTAGACTTAACATTTTTTTGTTTCCTTATTTTTAATCTTGCTTGTGTCAAGCTCTCTCAGCTATTTAAGGAACCTTTTGAATTATGTAGAGGAACATTCCTAGAGCTCAAGAAGTCGTTTTGGGTTCCCTTTGCCTTTGTATGATTATGTTCTGTTTCCAGCTCTTCTGGCCCCCTGTCCAGACTTTTGGTTTATACTGTGTTCTTCAGCTGCTGCAAATGAACAGTGGGGTGAAGTTTCTTGTCCCTGACCCTCATTGCTATAGTTTTTCTTATCTCATGTCATTTGAAAGCTTTATTGAGTTTATCTTTAGTTTGATACTTAGATCAGTTCTTTTTCTTACTGTGCTTATTGTGGATTGTTTTTGAAACTTTATATAGAAGATTTTAAACCTTTTTCAAGGGCGAATCTGTGGTTCTTGAAATGTGGTTCATCCTGTGAAGAGCTGTATGCAGTGAGGCTTATTAAAAGTTTTAGTTTACTTTTCCTTTTCAGTTTGATTGTCTCTCTAGAAAGATGGGACTTGGTTGAGTTACACTGTGTCTGTACAGTATGTCACTGGACATTCCTGCTGCTAACGTAGATTTGACTGCATCTGCAGTTGAGGAACATGAAATCTTGCACTGTTGATGGGCCTTAAATTGAGTTTGCAAGAATTATATGTGCTGTAAGGCATATACTAATGTGGAACATACTGAAAGCTGATTAAGTGATTGCAGAATTTAAATCTAATTTTCACCGAAACCAGAAATGGTTGAAGTCAGATTTGTAGACTGTTTTATACCCAAGTCTGTGCACAAATATATGGCAGAGCAGCAGTTATACAGCTAATCTCATTGTGCATTTTTGTATTTGTTGCCAGTAAAATGTCTTACAAAAAACACAACAAAAACAGGTCCTCACTGGTTTCTTTCAAGAAATTATTGCTCTGTGAAGAATGAGAAAAACCCAACACTGCCCTTTTTGAGCTTTTCAAATCTTTTGGCAAGCATTAACCACTTCTGATTGTATTTGTTGGCAGTTGAGTTTAAGCTTTAGAATTTTTGAACAGTTATCAAAATAGCTTAACCCTATTGTCTTCTTGGATTGTGTGGTGGTGTGGGTGTTGGGTTTTTTTGTTGGTGTTTGGGTTTTTTGTGTGTGTTTGTTTGTTTTTTAAGTGATTAGCTGGGAATTAAAACTCTTTGGTCTGTGGGGTTTTTTTGGCAGATTTAATCCAGGGAGAAAGCTAGTTCTTTTTCTGCAATTTTGACCTTTCAGTCAAGAATGAAGAATATTGATTGGCATGCTCATGAAACTGATAGGACACTTTCTTTAGGGATTAGCTATTTTGTCTGACTCCTTTCCAAGATTTCTGTCTAGTTTAAAGCCATGGCTTGGCAGACTGGTAAGGAAGTCACTGTCATAGTAAAAAAGTGTTTCTTCATGTTCAGGAGGAATCTCCTGTGTTTTACTTTGTCTTGGCACTGCATGTCACTGACAAGTGTGTGGCTCAGTCTTGTCTCTTCCTTTAGATTTTTGTACAAATGGATGAGATCCTCCTGATCCTCTTCTCTTCTCCAGGCTGAACAGTCCCAGCACTCAGCCTTTTTTCCTGTGTGAGGTGTTCCAGTCCTCCACCACCTTTGTGGCTCTTTGCTGGACTCTCTTTGGTATATCCATGTCTGTCTTGTAATGGGGAGCCCAGCTATGGACACAGAACATCAGGTTGTGACCTCAGCAGTGCTGAGCAGAGGAGGAGACTCGTATCCCTTACCCTGCTGGCAGCACTCCTCCTCCTGCAGCCCAGGATGCCACTAGCCATCTTTGTTTCAACTAACAGTCAAAAGAGGCCATTTTAATTTTCTGGTTTCAGACTACCCTTAAACCCAAATAACAGTGAAATAAAAACACTTAAAAAAGCAGTCACAACTCATTTGTTCTGCCTGTATAATTGGAACAGTTTCCTTCTTAACTTTAAGGAGGGCTAGTTTTCAAGCTTGAATTTGTAATAACAGCATTAATATCAATCTGTTAGTGGGTGGGGATTGGAGTTGGTGTTGCTTTTATTTGTAAGAAGCTACAGAATTAGTTCATAAATGGTATATTCTTCTCTATTAGCATATTGTTTGCTAACCACTAGTTTGTTGTATCTGTTTCTATGATTTGCTTGGATTTCTGCTTAATAGAACTTGGTTGCTTTGGTTCTCACCGACAAGACTCTTGAGGCATGAGGGTACTCATGTAAAGTTTACCTTGATTGCCTCTTTCCCTCCACTTTTCTGATTCCCTCAGGTTCTCGAATAGAGCAAAACATGGCTAAAGAGGAATTGAGGATATCTCTTGGAGAAATTTTGGTTAGAATGAAAAAAACACCCAAATCTGTTGCAGTTTCTAATAAGTACTTTTAGTAGAAGAAGAAAGCTCTGTAGTGGTTTAACCTTCTGTCTTCATTACTAGTCTCAGTTAAAATGGAAACAGAGGTTTAGGTGGAGAAAACTATTTTTCAGGATCTGTTCTTTGCCTGTTCTTTCCTCATCTCCCATCTACCAACAAATGTCAACATACCTCTGACTATTCCAGAATGTAAATAAATGTTATGATGAATCTCTTACAGCTAGATGTTACTTAAATGAAAATTATAGCTGCAAAATACATGTAAGTGGCTACTTTCTGGTCAAATGGTGAAAAATGTTTTAATTTAGAACAGAGAATGCTCTGTAAGTGAAGTAGTTTTAAAGTCAATGATTATTTGTCCCTAATAAGAATTGCATTTTTACAGGTGTAGTTTATCACAGTTAGAGAAAGTGACAAGCAAGGAAAATAGCTTCAAAATTACGTTTGAGAAGTGAAATTATGTAAGAACAGTTGGGTTTGCTGTTTGCAGTTCAAGCCAGCAGCTAGCTTTCAAATGAAATGGTAGACAACTCTTCTAAATGCTCCCCTCTGTTCTCCCTTCCATGCTGTTTGGGAAGTCACTTGTGTTTGTAGAAAAAAAGGACTGCAGGAGGGATTTAAGAAATAAAACTGTTTTGATTTTTTTTTTAAAGCTTAAGTATAGGGTCTGCTATTGTTTCTATTGTCATTATAATAAACAGCTTTTTTATTTTTGTTTTTTGATTACACTTGAGAAATACAGGTAGGTCGTGTTTTAGGATGCTGTTGGATGGTTGGAAGTCTGGAAAGTAGGTGATAAAAATAGATGCAGATAACAGAGACCACCTTGGAATCAAAGTTTTAGCACATACTCTTGAAGAAAATTTGAAGTGCAGTAACTTAGAGCATCATAGATGTTTGCAGGTAATTCTTCCTAAATAAAACAAAGAAGGAAGTAAGAACATGTTCTGAAACAGGTAAGCAATGAGTGTTTGACTTTTAACTCCAGTTTGTGGTTGACCCGGTCTCAGAATTCTAATATATGCAAATTCCTATGGTTTAAAATTGTCTTTCTTTTGGGGAATTTAGGTCTAATTTCCTACTTCCTGCCCCAACAATGGAGATCTGCTTGTGTCTTTGAATGTTTGGTGGAAAGCCTCAAGCATGTTATTCCTTTACCTCTGGATGTGTAAGGGTGAAGTCATAGCTGCAGCCTAATTGTCAAACACTCACTACTTGTTTGGTGTATTCATTTTGGTGGACCTGAACTAACTTGAAACCTGTAAAGCTGTAGCCTCTTTACATATTCTTGAAGACATCTTGAGCAGGTGGAGATAAACATGCAGGAAAAGGTCATGTTAGAGATTATATGGCTGACTCTTAAGCACCTAATTTAGAATACATTGCAGAAATACTATTGTTGCTTTGAAGAGTTTGTTAGAAAAATTCTAAGTTATAGGAATACATTGACTGTAATACAATTCTTGAACATAATACAGAGAATTTATGGTATATAAGATAAGTTCATATATTGTGTAATGGATCATTGAAGATGTGTGACTAGATACAAATGTAAAATCGTTAGTATCATGCTAGACACAAGAAAGTATATCAAGTACAGGAGAGGACTCATAATTACTTAGTTATTGACAAGTGAGCTTTGTTCATTTGTGTTCCCTCCATGTCATGAACATGTTTACAAAGTATTCATTTCACTACTCGCATAGATACAAAAACTTTGCCTTGCATCTTGCTTAAAATTATTTAAATTCAGTCAACAAAATGGTTAAGAAAATATCTGTCTGAGTACAAGGCAGCTAGAGTAAATTAGATTCTTTCAAGTAAGACTTAATTAGGGGGAGTTTGGAGTTCTGCAAGTCCACAGTGAAGTGAAATAGTAATGGAATTTAGGGACTGAAGAGCATGTTAATAGGTTTGAATTTAAATACCTAACCAAATGTGCCAAATCAGTACTTTCAATCCAAAAGGCAAAGTCCTTTTGGGTCTAAACACCTTGGTTTGGCAGAGCTGCTGGTGCAACTATGTGGGTAAGGCTTTTGTTTTGGTTTTTTTTTTCCATTTTCTTTCCACATTCCCCCCTCCCCCACCATAACAGGGAAATTGCCAACTATGAAATTCGTCTTGGCTTCTGTTCTACTCCTGTGCCTCTACAGGACACTATTGTCACTGGAGAGTGGTATAATTGAGACTATATTGGGGTGTTTCAGAGCTTTAGAAGTTCTGTATACTTCATGCAGTTTTCTGGTCTGTTTTGTCAAGGTGACAGTGACAGAAGGGTCTTCATCATAAGATGTCAGCAGGCAAATCAGTTTGTTGGCTCTGATTATCTGTATGCTTCAGATAATTTTCTCTGTAACTAAGAGTGACAGGTTGAGCTAACCTCTTGTTTTTTCCTAAAATTTTTGGAGCACAATGTAGAGTTCTGTGAGGCTTTGGTGAGCAAATGTGCTTCCATTTGGCCGGAACAGAGACCCTGTCTTTACTTCAGTCTCCTTGGGTTAAGAAGGTGTTATTTTGTCCATAAATTAGACCATGTCTCATGTGGCAACTAGGATGAAGCCATATTTCCTTCTCAGTTCTCTCATTCTGTGCAGGAACAGTGAAGCAGCAGGAGAAACTGGTTTTGTATACATCAGTAGATTCTACTGAGCCCATTTCATTTGGCAGGGAAGTCACACTCTAGTTCTAGCCAGCATCATCCTGGAGGGATAAGATAATGTAACTTAGAGAAGTATATTCCAAGTTAGAAGTAGATGTTACTGCAACCAAATATGTCACAGCAGTTAGTTAAATATTTTAGTTTCATCTGTAAACCATTTATGTCTTCACCTTCTACAGTAATGGCTAAACTTGTCCCTTCAATCAAAAGCCTTGGAACGTGAGACATGGATTGGATTCTCAGTAGAAGTTTTGGCATAGCTTTGGCTTAGATGTTATAATTTATGGCCTTGCATAGTGGCTTAAGTACGATATCAGGTTTTCAGATAAAATCTAAGGTTGCTGGCACCACCTAATTGTAAGACTAGAAAGGCTGCTCTTAGTAAAAATACTTTAAAAAAGACACATTCCCTGAAGTAACAACGAGAGATTGAAGTAGAGAATTTTGATTATTTCTTAGTTCTTGAGAAATATGGTAATTTAGGAGGAACAAAAAGGAAATTCTGTGTGATTATTGTTTGTATTTCATGATTGCTAAATTCTTTGTATTAAAACACAGGAAACTTTTCTTCAAGGAAGTTGGCCTTTCTGGGAAAACACGTACTCTCTGGGGACCTTTTTTTGCCTGAAGATGTTTGAAGGAGATGACTTAGGCAAGGTTGATTTGGTTTCCATGTTGCAATTTTGCAACATAAAAAAAATCTGATGTTTTATCTGATGTTTTATCTGTTGGGAAGCTTCACGAGCCTTCCCAACAGAGGCAGTTCTGAGGCTAAGTGGTTAGGTGGCTGCTTAGTCTGCTTTGACCTTCATCCTTCTCTTCTCAGTGGAACTGCCCCTTTACAAAGTCTGGATCAAACTGCCTGAGATCTCAGTACTGTTGTCATTAGCTTGGACAGTTCTGCCTGTTTTTTACATCCTAACCTTAGCTTGGGGACAAAATCCTTCAATACATCAGGATGCAAATGACACCCCTCCCTTCCCAGCATTCTGTAAATACAAATAGAGCTTGGAGGCTTTGTTACTATCTGAACATTACTGCTGTAGGTGGTAATGTTGCTGTGATTACATCCTGCAAGTTTTTCATTTGACTAGTGTCCCATTTTTTTTTTCCCATAATAGTAGCTTTTATTGGATAGTAAATGTTATCCACATTTTTGGCACTTGTTGGGATGGCTCTGAGTCATTAATGCCTCCTAAATTTGCCCTGTGGAAGTCACACTTATATGTTTCAATGCACTAGGCAATCCTGCTTGTTCATTAAATTTTATGTTTCATCTCAGCAATACCATTGTTTCAAAAACTGGCTTTTCTGTGTTGGTGCAACACAGGAATGTTTTAAATTTTTTCTGAACCATTGAAATGTCAATAAGAAGGGGTGATTGCTTGGAACAGTCTGTCTTAAACAGATAATTGTCCAACAGCTTATAAGCTGTGTTTATGTAAAGTATTTGAAATTCTTTGACTTCTGTTGTTTGAGACACAATTTTAGGACTGTATTGCTGGAGCATAATATACTGACCGTGTACTTTTACATTTTGTTTGAATCCCGTGGTGATGATAGTGCTCTTTTAGTTGCTAGAGTTGAAATTCTGATTAGCTAATGATGCTTTTTTACATGTAATTGCATTTTGTCATGAACACTACATTGTAGTGTGCAAGAAGTTTTGTAGTCTGAACTAGAACAGCCTTTGTAAGGGTTGAAAGATTCCACAGTAAACTCCAGCATGTTGCATGAGTGAGGTTTGTCTCTTGAAGATGCTTGACGTTTCAAGAAAATAGGTTTAATGCTTGTTAGAGGTTTGCAGAATTGTTCTGAAAGAGTAACTAGCAGTATATCCTCAAACCATGTCATAATGAAACATAGGAGTCGGAACTTGGTGGTTTTTACTTGAAATTGCAAGGAGTAAAGTTTTATGTTTTCAGAGTGCCTATGGAAGTGCTTCTTGATTGGTGTGCAGTGGTGTCTTGTTAGCTGGAGGTAGTGGTCAGAATAAAAAATGTGAAGGGACAGGTTTGGGTTTTTTTGTCATGTGAGTAACTTACTGACATGTAGCTTCTGGACTTTTTTACAATTTCAAAATGCAATTGGGAGAGAATTAGTGTTACTGAGGTGTGGTTTTTTGTCTAGTCTTTGTATGGGAGCTATTGCATTACTGGTTTAGCTCGTTTTATTTTGAAATGCACATTTTAAACTAGTAAAGACTGTTTGAAAATATTTGCTAAGATGTATTAAATGTTAGCAAGTACACTTTACTATGTGCTTTGGGAACTATATATACACTTAAGTGTGATTTGGGCCATTGTTTCACATACATTTCTTGCACTCTCAGTATGAACTGGAGTCGCTCTCAGCTGCTTTCTTCTGTCTTTGTGCTACTCCTTTACTTGTGACAGCAGAAGTGTTTTGGGTTTTTTTCGGTTTGTGACCTGGTGTGGTGATTTGGAACAGGGAACTTAACCAGTGAAAGATGGTAGGTTTATCTTTTTTGCATTTGGGTGGGGTTTCTTTCCTCCTACCTGGGTCCGTTCCTTGATCAATTCAGTACATAAGACAACAGAGGGGAGTTTTATGAAAACTTGGTAGGACAGAATTGGGGGGAAAAAATGAATGTCAGTGGCCAATGCCATCTTCTGCAGTTTCTGCCACTTCCCTAATGCTGAAAGCAACACAGATGAGATCATGCTTACGGGTATGTTAGCCTGAGGTGCTATGGGTTTCCTAATCCCAAACCATTAATGAAATACTTTACTACCTTATTTCTTCTAATCTGTGCTTATGTTAAATCTTTGTTGCAGGAATAGCGTGGAGTCCCCTTTGTATCTGGTTTAGCTAGTTTCTCCTAGCAAGCTCTTAAATTACATTAGAGGTGGCTGATGAAGTTTTTCCAAAAGACAAGATGGAAGAAGGAAATAATAACCATCCTCTGCCACCCAAAACTGAGAGCAAGAATAAAAATACCTGACAGCCAAGCGTCCCTTCAGATGGATTTGATTTACCTGATCTAGTCCTGCATGTAAAAAAAGGCCATGTAAAAGCCTTAGTGAGCAACCTTATTCTTGTCTTTTGCTGANTTCACTTCCGTGTTGATGTGTTAGAGAAGGTTTTTGCTTCTCTGGATTTTTCTCATCTGTAAGAAGCTTTTTATAATCATTCTTATCTCCCTTACAAAGAATAATTTCTTTAGTCTTTATAAAATTATCATTGGCTGATGGTAGAGGAGATGTCTGTAAATGACTGAAGGATTTTTTTCAAAGCTTGTGTACACTGCCACCCCAGTACTTGCCATTCACCTCTGCCCTTACCCACCTGTACTGTCCTCTACAGTGTATATTATTTTGTCATCTTGTGCAAGATCCTGTGTAAACTTGTGTTACCAGTCAGCCCTTACTCGGGAAAGTTTATTCTTAAATTATGATGCAAAAAGTTGTAGCAGAAAAAAAAAAAAGGAAGGAAAAGAGGGAATAAGAACAAAGATGTGAACATATGTTTTTTTTCAGAGGCTAAATAGGTACATTATTGCAGTGTTGTATAATTGGCAACTAAACTGTTCAAAAATCATTATTAATATCTTCTGAAATCAAAAGGCCTAAGAAATAATGATAAACTTCAGGAGATGATTTTGAAATTCCATAGTTATTTGCTTCTTGTAATGCTGTAGGGGTTTGCAGTTTTCAAACTGTGCTTTGCAGCTGAAAAGAAGCTTAAAAGCAATCCAACGGGTAA
>WEIV01014482.1:12496-23920 GCA_013390005.1 Calyptomena viridis | reverse complement strand
CCCAAAACTGAGAGCAAGAATAAAAATACCTGACAGCCAAGCGTCCCTTCAGATGGATTTGATTTACCTGATCTAGTCCTGCATGTAAAAAAAGGCCATGTAAAAGCCTTAGTGAGCAACCTTATTCTTGTCTTTTGCTGATTAAAAAAAAAAAAGGGGAATGTATGCTACTGACATACATTCAAGTTGGCTGAGAAAAATGACAAGAGAGTTGTTGACACTGGAGCATCAGTCACTCCTTAAGTCTTTGCTGAAAAGTTCATGAGCCTGGTACTCAAAGCTTTGTAGATACACCATAACAATTGCTTAATATCTGTGCACTTAACTATCCATTGCAGTACAAACTCTAAGGGTAGGAAAAGGAAGAGCTATGTCATTTGGAACTCGCTTTTCTTAGGCCTCTTAGGAATGAAAAGTGGGTTTCTAGAGATGACCAAGAACAAGATCTTTTCAAAATGCAGAGCTCACAGGGGAAACTATGTCTTAGTCTGCATAATTGAAATGCAAGACTTCAGTTTGTTCTTAAGTAGAACTTGTGAATAGTTGCCGGCTTTAAAGAGGGTGCAGTTTAGCACAGAAGTTTGTCTTTAAAAATATTTGCAAGGCTAGTAATGTATACTTAAGTGCAATAAAAATAGATCTTTCTTGGTTATAAGAGCTGCCTTAGCTTTTCTTTTGAAACGAAGATCTTAACTATGTGATTTTTCAGAGGCTAAATAGGTACATTATTGCAGTGTTGTATAATTGGCAACTAAACTGTTCAAAAATCATTATTAATATCTTCTGAAATCAAAAGGCCTAAGAAATAATGATAAACTTCAGGAGATGATTTTGAAATTCCATAGTTATTTGCTTCTTGTAATGCTGTAGGGGTTTGCAGTTTTCAAACTGTGCTTTGCAGCTGAAAAGAAGCTTAAAAGCAATCCAACGGGTAAAAAGCATTCACAAACAAAACGTTTTGAATGAGAGAAAGCCAATGATGAGTTGAAAACAGTGAGAAACTTAGGAAGGTGATTGTTCTAGGAAGACTTTTGAAGATAACAGCAGTTGCCCATGTTAACATCAAGATGTCCAGCTTTTTCAAATGGTAAGCTAATAGTGAAACACAAACCTGGTGGTACTAAATGCTGCTAGGATCAGTCATTTTCTTGTTTTCGAATCCCAGAGAGGAGTCAGAAACAGCACATGGTGTGGTTGGCTTCTCTGCTGGTGACCTTTTTAGAGGATTACTGAGAGAACTGAAATGGTGATACAGTAAAAACCACCAAAGGGCATCATTCTTTATGACAGCATTACATGGAATCACCATGGAGGAAATGTTACAAACGTGGTGAAAATTTAAGCCTAAATGTAAAATGTCTGTCCACGGCAGTATATCTGAAAGTAATTGTTATTTCAGTTTTGTAAAACTCTGTAGTGTCTAAAAGGTAGATGTACTACTTGTTTCTCAGCTTGTGTTTAATCAGGAAAGATGGTTTAGGGACAATGCTGGAACAAGGAGGCCCATGGGGAGCTATTTTTGAGAGTTCATGCAAATAACACAAATGAAAACCTCTAGGTTTCTAGTAGGAAGGTAGAAGCTTGGTAACTGAAAGCCCTTCAGTGCTGCTCTCAGTTACCCAGTGGAAATTCTTGTCAGTTAGTAGAACTGGTATTGTTAAAAGGATTTCAAGAAGATTACTGGCTCAATAAATCTGAATTACTATATATTATACTGCAATGGTAGAATAGATCAGATACAGCAGCAGATCCTTTCCAACTCAATTATCTATTAAATGTAAAAGTACAAGGATCATATGTTTAAAGCAGAGACCAAATTTGTAACTGTCAAGAAACCTGAAAGTTATGGCCTCCAGAGCAAGTATTAAGTCATCCCCTAGTGCACTTGAGTTTTTTGTGTTGCTGTATATGCTGATAAAATCTTGCCTTAAAATATGTATGTTGTGGCAGTTATAGTAGCTGTGGGGAACTTTTTATTCAAATAATGTCCTGGTGCTTTGAAGGCATGGAACTGATTTATTACATGCGTTTAGATACTGGTGTGAGGTGTGCATTCAGATAAAATACTTTTACTTGTTGTAGTTAACTCCTCAGCTTGTCCAGCTTGCCACACCACTCAAACTCAGAAAGATTTATAAAAGTTAACATGAAAGGAGTTGTAAAAGTGTTCAGTATTTTTAAATATTTGAAGTCCTTCATGCTATCCATTAAAATGGTGCATGTCACATGTGTTGCAGTCTAATAACATTGTAAAGTTTATGCTCTGTTTTGGTGACTGGAGCTTCTACACTTCATAATAGTGGTGATTACAGAAGAATGGAAAAGGGACTCGCCTTGAAACCATGGATTAGGCTTCACTGAGAGAGTGTGAGGGAAGAGACATCCTTTCTTTTCACCCATCCTACCTGCTCATTCAGTTTAGGAGCAGAGGTTGATACTATGATCTCTCTTTCAAATTAAGATGTAGCATGAAAATATTACAGTACAGAAATCAAAGCTTTTTTGTTTCACTTTAAACTGTCCCTGAGCAATGTCCTGTTTGAAGGAATGCTAGATGAGATGGCTATCTTCCTATTCTTTTATCATGAAGTGGAGAACTTTAAAAATCAGGACTTGTTTTTTCAATTAAGAACATGAATATCCGTTTTAGGAAATATATTGTCGTTTAAAAATGTAACTGTAAACCTAGGAGTCCTTGCCAGAACAGTACTTGCCCCTTTCTCAGGAAGTATGTAGATTTTTTTTTTTCCCTTAGAACTTGGGACCTCTGACGTGGTTACAGGAATATGATTACTGTTGTAAATGATAGTGGGGAGCTGGAAATAGCTGATGAAAACTAAACATCTGTAAAAAGCTTTCCTGTTTTTTGTAAACAGTTTTTGCTGACAGTTTTACATTGTCAGCAGTCTACTTGCTGGCTGAGTTAAAAATTATCTCTGGTTTTACTATCAGACTATTTGATTCAGGTTTGCAGTATATGTAGTCCTGTGGTACTGATGTGGTGCTGACAGAGGAAAGAATTTTATACAATATTTCTGAGGGTCACTGCTATTTTAAAATGAGTGTGTCTTGCTGGGTGAGGCAGCACGTACTGGATATATGTTCATCTAAAAGGGCAAAACCTCTGTATGTTCTAGAAAAGTATTTTTGCATGGCATGCATTCTGAAAACCAGAGCTCAACTTGATCATGTAGAATAGGGATCTGTGATGAGAGAACATGACTGTGGCAGGTTTGTGAGTCCTTTATCGGGGAATTGTTTCTTGCTGTTGGTGACACTTGTTCCTGTCAGGGTTAAACTAGATTAAGTCCTTGTGTTTAACTTCACCTCTTTTGAAAAAGGGGTTCAGGGATAGTGAAACTTTCTGTGATGCTTGTTATTTTTGGTCTTGCTTGCAAAACAACTGGTGTATGTTTGGAGGGAGAGTTTGAGCAGCAATAGTTCCATGACTGTAACGGAGTTAATCTGGGAGCAGAAGTCTAAAAATGGCTTGTTATCTTCAGAGTCACAAAACATCCTGGGTGGAGTGGTGGGAAGGAATTTAGTACAGTGCACTGTCTTCACAGCTCTGGAATAGGAACCCTCTCAAAAGTAGCAGAGGGCTATGCGAATGCAATGTGGAAACTGTTGTGACCTTCAGAAAGACTTCTTCAGATTTGTAGAGGTTGTTGGAAAACATTTATACAGCAGATGTAGCAGGCTGTAAGCACAGCTATTGTTAGCCTCCTCTCCACCTCTGGCTTTAGACTTGCTTGTTCTGAGTCCTCTGTGTAGCCACCTCGTCATGACCAGTGCATCCTTCACGTTCGCCCTGTGCCCGGCCCCAGCAGAGCCAGTGATGCTCTGCCCGTTCTCTTCTCGTGTGGATTGACTGGTTGCACCTTCAGGCTTCATGTTTAAGTATCATATATGAAAATGCGATTAAAATCAGAGCTGCTGTAAATACAGTCTGTTGCCTGGATGTCAGCGTGCAGACTTGTGTAGAACATGGGAGGAATAAGGGCTGTGAGCGTTCCTGCCCTGTTAGCATCTGCTGGGCGGTGCTGGGTCTGGCTGCTCACTTTCCAGCCCGCTGTCCTCGGCGATCGGGACGGCGACTCCCTGGTCGGTGCAGCGTCCCCGGGCTGGGCCGGGGCCGCAGGGGTTAAAGGCGGCGGGGCCGCGGCGTTATGCAAAGCCGTGGAGTAAAAAGGAAGTGCATTGCAAAATGCTGAGCTCAGTAGCCTGGCTCCCGGCCAAGCCGTCGCTTGCCTCGCCACAGCTGAGGGCTCCGTGTGAGTGTTCCCTCCCACCCGCGGTCCGCGGAGCTGTTCAGGAATGCCGCCGCCTGACGTCAGGGNTAACGGGGAAAAACAGGCGCCACACTCGCCTCCGCTGCGGCGGTTTGGTATTTGGTGTGCAGTGCTGCAGGAGAGCTCCGAGCCCCCGAGGTTGTAGGGCGGGGGGGTTTTGGGAGGCGGTGTGTGCGCCCGGGCTCCTGCCCTGCCCCTGCCGTCCCAGTGACAGAAACACCGCAGCACTAAGGCACCGTGGTGCCATCACAGCCCCCGGTTTCTTAAATTAGGGGAAAGCTTATGTAGGAGGGTATTCTGAGGGTGACAAAGTGTTAAGCTTTCAGTTAGAAATTAATAGAATTACCCTGGATTTGAATTTGGTTTCCTTCTGCGTGATGCTCTTTTCAGCTGTATAATTGGATTCAGGGCAGATCGGTGCTTCTGGGTTATTATAAAACAAATGCGAAAAATTATCATACCTGGGAAATACCCAGACTGCCTAGGAATGGCAGAAAGCATCTTTCGCTACCAGCCTTAGTGGCGATATATGTAACTGGAACATTACTTAAATACTTCTCTTTTTAAATGGATTTTGGGAAACTTGTTGATTGCACAGACTTCTGGGCAGCCTAGATACTTGCTAAGCAGGTCCAGACAGCTTCTTTGAAGCTGCTCTCCTGGTTTTAATTCAGATTTTTGGGGGCGTGTCTTTCCTCCTATAACTCGTCTTGTTGCTTGTAGTCTTCCCTATTAAAATCTGCAAAAGTTCTGGGGCAGTGTTTCTCATTAGAGGTCTGTGGTCAGTGTGCACTTGTCGCAGCAGTCTAATGCTGTTGTAAATTAGAGATAAAGGTTGCAGGACTCCATTCAGAGTTTAAATATAAATACATGTTGAAATTGTTTAACTGCTAGTTCTGTGAAGGGGAGGTGAAGTGGAAAAAAAATCTTGAGAAGCCCTTTTCTCTTTCCTCTCCTGCTTTTCCTGTCCTGTTTATAGTATTGCAGATATAGATGGCATTGGTATGGATCTAATAGTAAGAAAGACAAATGAGATGACAGCAGAGTGTCATTAGCAGTTAGAGATAAAAATTTTTGAAACTGTTAAAAAGAGCAACTTGTTTGTGCAGGGCAGGTCTAGTTCATGAAATTCACTGTCAGATAGTATTGGGGCAATCTTAACCAGGGCCAAAAAAGACCAGAAGTACTACTGTGGAAAAGACCTTTTAAAATTTGTTTGGGACATAATCTAGTCAGTGGTTGGGGCTTTAGGAGTTAAAAAGTAAATTTCTTCTGTACTACTGAGGTGCTTGCTGCATGACTCTGGATGAGTCACTCTGATGTGTGTTGCTTTCTCCACTGTCGTTTTCTTCTCTTGTCTGCTGGAGATTATTATTAAATTTCATTACTGCTGCTGGACAGTGCATACCACAGTGCTGCCTCAAGTTCTCTGTGGGGCATCTTGACAGTAGTAATACAGTAGTGTGACTATGAGGAAACCTCTGGGTTGCCTCTGTGAATCAGACTGGTTTACACCTCTCATTCCACCTAGCAAATCTGGGATTTCCTCTTGAGCTATAAAATGACTAAGTCTAGTTAAATGCAGCATAAACCATAAAACAAGAGTTTGCTGCTTTCAGGCTATTTAATAGAAATTGCCAACACTGGGGTTGAGCCATGAGAGACTCACTGCAGTTCTGCATTTCTGGAAAGAATAGGCACTACATAAAGCTTAACATATTACTTCTGAAATTCACTGTCAGAGGTTTAGTTTGATGTGTGGAGATGGACTTTGTTAGAATATCTACAAAGGATAAGGATTTTTTTTTTTCTATTAAATCTATGAATTAACATGGTAGAAGCAATGTTGGTTGTATAGTTGGTTTACATTGGTGTTGTGGTATATGTATTCCTCATATTTGGTGTTTCACTTCTCTTAAAAGCCTGTTTTTATGTTCAGTGCTCTTTGCTTATGTACCTCGAAGTCGCTTGTCATTGTGACTCATAATGAAAATAACTTAGAAGCAGTTCAGAGAGAGAGAGGCCTTTCTGTAAAAAAGGGAAATGAGCCCAGTGATGTATCCACTAAGAAATCCTGTGCAGCACAGCATTTACTGTAATTTTGAAAAAACCCGAACAACCAAACACGAACAAACCAATGAAAACAACCAACTGAAAACCAGAAGTGCAGAGCAGCACTGGTGCCCGAGTGGCACATTGCTTTCCCTTGGTGCCCTATTGGCTGATGGTTGTGTCTTGTACCAGAGTCTTGTCCATCTGTACTCGTGCAGTATCAGCAATTCAGTACATCGTCAATGTAAGTGGGCAGAGAGAAAACAGCAAAAGGCTTCTAAAAAAGCTAAACCAATGTAGTAGCAACCCCTTTGCCATTATAGGTGTTGTCCCTCTGGTAATGGCCAGCGGGTAATAGTCAGAAGAGATCAAACTTCCAGTAAATGGCATGTGTGTACTAGCTGCTTTCTCAGGATGATCCTCACTTCTGTGACATGTTAGATTTTATTCCTGTATCAGTTGTTTCGGCAAGGGGGTGCTTGAGCTAAATTTTTGTCCTTAAGTTTTAATAACTAAAGAAATTTGAAATGCAACATGTTCTTGCCTCTCTTCTTTTCTAGAGTCATTAAAAGGCAACTTCACATACCGTTTCTACAGAAACTACTTTAGCAAGAGCTCTGATTAAGACGCTACTTCTTGTTCCCTTCCTGTCCCTCACTAGGTCAGTCTCTGGGGACATCCCAGCTGGTGAACCAGAGAACTGAGAGCAGAGCACTATCACAGCTGGTGGATAAATTAGGAGTAGTAAATTAGGCAGCTATTTGATTAGTTAAGAAAATAACACCCAACAGAACCAGTTTCTTGAATATTATGAGCAGCTTAAGGTGATTTGTTTTTAAGTGCAGCAAAGGCATTTCTAGTGATTCTAAGGAGAATCCTTTGTAGAAGGTGAGTGCTAAAGTTTTCCAAGTGTCTCCTTCCTCCCTCCGTATTTTTTCATGTGCCATAGCACAAAAATGGCTTTGTTTTGCAGCTGTTTTATAATTTGCATGGGATGAGGATGGAAATGCCCCTCTAGTTTGAAAATATCAGAATGTTTTTGTTAGTAGTTTGTTGGTTTGGGTTTTTTCCCTCTCTCTGATTTGATGAATCAAGAGAATCAAAGTCTCTCTTGATGCTTACCTTACTGGGATTTGGACATGGTAGTGATGATAAATAAACAACTTTTCTATCTTATCCCATGTACTTAAAATAATTTCCATTTCTCCGTTCCCAGATGCCTGGAAGCTTTTGCTTCAGGTCTGTCTGCCCAGCATCCCGTATTGTCCCTACACCAGGATGTGAGCCATTGTGACTGTATAATTGGTGCCCTTTGTCAGGAGATCCTGGGGCATTGGAGGAGTCTCAGCTGAGCATGAACAAGTAGGAACTGAACAAAGTGTTCGGGGACCCCATGCCAAATGCAATGTGTGGCTCAGAGCTCCATTGCACAGTGTAAACTTGAGGCGTGTCATACACTATGTACATTTTTCTGTAATATAACAGCAGAATAACTGTCCCCAGGGGACTGTGGCTAAATGAGTAAGTGGAACACTTCTTAAGCTTCTTTTAAAATGTCTTTTCAATTCCTGTAGAAAGTTTAACTTTGAACTCTTGTATCTTTTTGATTCAAACCTCGTGAGTTTTGTGTGTTTTTAATTTGAATTTTGGTTTGGCCACATTCCACTTTTTTACTTTACTCTGTAAAATATAAACTTTATTAACTCTAATGTGTAAATGGCACAGCCCATTGTGCTGAGTATCTTTTGTGCATACCAAAGGATAGACACCAGTTGCAAGACACCAGTTGTTGTGGTTTGGATGTGGCTGGCCTGTGCTTCCAGGAGGTTCAGAGGTAGAAAAAGTTGGATCCTCTTCAGTTAAAAAGAATTTGGTTAAAGAGATTTTGCATCCTTGTTAATGGCTTCTCATGGCTGAAGTATTGATGATTGTTTACTGTGAAATGGTAACCTCGTTCTAGCCTTGAAGCATATCCCCGAGCTGCTTGTTACTAGCTGATAAATTCTTGTAATGGTGTGGTGCTTGTGTCAGAGATACTGTAATAGTACATTGAGATACAGTGTCCTTTGTATTTCTCTATTGCTTTGAGATTTGTTGTGTCTGTATGAGCAGACTGCAAGAGCACTGTTGTGGTTTCAGCTGGTTTCCTGACATTTTAGAAACTTTCTCTTGAGGCTAAATCGAATTATTCTCATTGAAGTGACAGTTGCTGCATAGATCCTTACAATCAACATGTTGTAAAGCTAACTGAAATTAAAAGTAATAAGGGAAAATGTTCACAAGTTTTGATATAGTTGCTCCTGCCTGTCTGGAATTACACAGTGGTTTTAAAAAGGGTTTATTAAAAACCTATTAGCTGAAAAATGAGTAATGTAAAAGTAGAGTCTCCAGCTTTCTGTGCTGATAGTGGCAGAAAAGGAATAATTCCTCTGTGTTCAGAAACTTCTGTAACTCTGTAATAATACTTTTCCATGCATTGATGTTTCAACAAATAACACAACAATCATGGGAAAGTTACAAAGCAGCATTTTATAAGGAGATTTATGGAGACTGAGTTGTTTCTTTGCTCAGTACTGCTCTTTTCCTTGTTTTGGCAAAAAAGCAATGAGATACTCTCTACATTGGCAGGTGGGAACATGAAGAAAATTTTGCCTTCACTTACTTGTGTAAGGATCTGTTGTATAAAATTTTTTGTTGCCTTCAAAACAACAGCTGTGTTTTGTACTACCAATTTAGATTTTTTTAATTGTGAACCAGTGCATAGCAACATACAGGGAGTGCTTTTGCTCCTACAGATTACTGTTACAGAGTGTAAACTGTGTGGCTGTTAGGGAGAAGCAGTGTTTAAGATACCATGAAGTGTCTGAGTTTCTGTGAGTCTTGCCTTGGCTAGATGGGAATTGTTACATTTGGTAATGGGTATTTGAGCTATTTGACATCCTGAGTCTGAAAAGGTTCTGAATGATAAACCAGACAGGAGGTGGTTCTTTTTTTGGGTTTTTTTGGTGATTATGGCTTGTTCTCCTTAAGTACAAATTGAATGGAGCATTAAAACCCAATTTTCAGTGACTTCTGGGTGATACTTTTTGGCAAGCCAGGAAATTTCCCAGGGAGGTTGCCAATATAAACACCTTGTGTGTGCACTACTTTGGGTTCCTCCTGCTGCCTCGACAATTTAGTTGGCACGGGCTGTGCAGGCTGCTGGATTTGAGCTGTTGCTGCTACTGTTCAGGAATTACAGGCTACAATTAGTCTCTTTACCCAGCAAGACCACTGTGTGGCAGGGAACATTATCTGCAGTTTGTTGTCCTGCCTCTATCTACTGAGAGGGGGAAATAAATGCAATGCAGACAGATAGATTTTGGAGAGCTGGAGAAAGCAAATGACCAGGTATGAGCTTTTGCTCAAACTTTATCTGATTGGAATAGTTTGAATTCAGCATGACTTTTTTGTGAAGAATATTTGCGGGTTTGTGAATGGCTTGTTAGCTTGTAAGACTTACACAGAAACACAATTCTTAGTTTAGCTGGTGGTGGTTATGAGGATTTGATGAAAACTACAGGTGCTTTTGGAGGTGTGAGGCCTGTTGTTAGGCTGTCTCAAAGACTTCCAGTTATCTAGTTTAAATGCATATAGGCTGTGTTTATTACTTTTAAAAAGCCCTACACTTATTTATTATATAAATAATTTTATCGTGTTATGAGTAATGATGTAGTTTATTAAAATCAGGGCTAGCAAGATGAGCAGTATTGTGTTAACAATGGCAATTCGGTGCAAAGCATGCTTGAAATCTGTTTCTCTTAGTGGAGATTTCACATTGTGAATATTGGAGCTTGTCTCTGTGGAAGAAAGTGAGAAAGTCGTATGTGATACACCAAAAAGTACTTCTTCATTAATTAAAGATTATTTTTGTTTGACAGCATTTGAACTACCTGCTTAATTTGTGAGGTTTAATTAAGATATAGTCAGCTTGTGCAGACACGGATNTTTAGATGTATGTGCATTGTTGGAGAGATGCTAAGGCAATCTAGACAATCTGTAAAAATTCAGCTATAGACTTCAGCTCCTGGAACCTGGGGCAAGGGAATAATGCTTTCATCCACAGCTACCCCAGCTGGTATTACTTAGCACTGGAAAGGCAGTTTAGATGTGGGTCAGAAGCTAAGGGGAGGATTAAGAGGGGATTTTTTTCTTGTCACAGAACTGAAGAGTGAGAGAGAAGGGGGGGAGAAGAGAGAAAACTATCACCACTTCTTGAAACCTTTCATATAAGTACTTAGATTGCTGTATACGGCTTGGAAGTCAGGTTTTAAAACTAAAGATTTCCTGATTTCTAGAGGTTTCATTGAGACTGGAACTGTGACTAAGTCTGTACTGTACAAACAGGAAAAACACTTGTTGCATCAATGACAACTCTGTCGTTATCAGATTTATGCGATAAAAGAAATACAGAAAAGGTCAAAGTGGAAGATAGAAAGCAATATCAAAAAGAAATGTCTTTATACAAGGTAATGCATTCTTTCCTTTCTACCTCTATCCAAAAAGAGAATAAACTAAACTTAGTAATAAATAACATTCTTCTCTGCCAGCTGTGCTTGTAACAGCTCAAATTGATCTCTTGAAAGGATGACAGTATAAGCTTTTTCTCTAGGACATGGGTAGAGTAGTACTCAGGTGCTGCAGTTTTGTTTGTCAGTTTTTGCTTATCCATATTTTATGCCTTTGCTGACATCAATCTGCATTAAAGGAATATCTAAGTATTGAATTTCTTCAAACTTCATAAATTGAAATATGTCCTTTAGTTGTTCACTAATTTTTTGCTATCTTTTACTTACCTGTCTGGAGGTGGACCCAGAATGTTCTGGTGTATAACCTTTGTTTATCTATCTACAGCACAATCCTGATGTAAGTTTCTCAGGTAGATGTGAGAATGCAATACTCATCATTTTCAAATACTCAGCAGCTGAGCAGTATCATAAAATCTCAGGATCATGTTGCTGCTGTTCATTAATATTTGGTTACTTGAATCTTTTGTGTTAGGTTCTATTTTATCTCAGGGATGAAAAGCACAGCATGTTGT
>WEIV01014482.1:1787-12465 GCA_013390005.1 Calyptomena viridis | reverse complement strand
GAAAATATTTGAGGAAAGTTAATGTGGTTCCTTCTTTGGTGGTGGTTTTTTTTAAGACCTGAGAGCTGTTTTGTATAAGATGGAAAGAAGAGAAAATGCATAGCTTCTAGCTTTCTCTCTTTGGCCTAGTAGATGGTTCCTCTATAACCCCTAATGATACCTTCATTAATGGATCCTGAAGTGTCAGAAAAGTTATTTTATGTTGATAGATTCACTGAATTCCATGCATAGTTATAGTAAGAGATGAGGGACACAGACCCAGTGATGCTGCAGTTACACCGAATCCTCTATGAAGTCTGGTTTATTAGAAATACATCTAAGCTTATACACCTTGCACTCTGTGTTTATACATTGTGTCCTAGCAATCTATTCTAAGCAGCTTGTTTTCCTAACTGTTGCACTGCAGGTGATGTTTGCCTATTAGCTTCACACAGCACTGTTATCTACAATTTCATTCCTCAGCCTGGGAACTCATGAACATTCCTTTCTCTTGGGCCTGTCAGCTCACTTGTGAACTGTCTTATGCTTTCTAACTAAGTTGTGTTTCTTAGACAAACTATGCTTTTTAACTAAATTATGCTTTGCAGCCGAATTATGATTTTTAGAATTATTTGAGTAATGTGCTGTATTACCACACATACTGCATTATCTTTTCATAAAATTAGGTGGAGTTGGATTTTTTGATTGCTTTTGGTTCATAGTTCTTTTTGTTTTGATCCCTAAGAAGATGGAGCTGTTCTTGCAGCCTGAAACTTTGTATGAAGCACTCAAGTCAGATCAGGCTAAAACTTGTCCAGATGCTGTGCTTATGTCAGTCACTGTGTGCTGGAATGTGTCACTTCTTACAGAGACTGAGATTATCTGACTCGAGAGAAGAAACAAAATTAAAAGTCTAATTATTGCTTCCAAAGCTACTGAATTCTTTTTAAAACATCAGCACGTGAACATATTTTAGGTTACAAAATTCTGTTTTCTGGAAGAGAACAAAGAGACCTTTCTACTGCAGTGTCCGCAGGATCAGCCTGTGGAGCTGTTCTGGGCTGTAAAGTGCTTGATCATTCAGATGTGCTGTGTTCATTCAGATGTAAGAACAAGCTGTGACTGCCACAAGGAATGCATATGCGTGTACCAAACCATGCAGAGTTGCAATGGAGAACTTGGGCCAACAGCACCAACTTACTGACAGGAGTATGAACAGAACTTCTTAATTATCCCATAGATTATTAAGTTTGCAGTTGATTCGGTAGTAGATCCAGATTGTGGTCAGGTAATATTTTCTTGCACACAGACATGTACTTTTGCTTTAAATTGATGCAGCTATTTCAGTTATAGTTGTGCATATCTTAAGCACCTCCTAGATGCTCTTATATTTGGTTATGTGAGAACTGAAATAAATAAGTATTTAGGTGATGTTTTAAACACAGCAGAATTTGGGAAAAAACCCAACCTGCTGTAATTACACTGTCATTGGCTTTAATTCAGCCACAGCTTACCTGTTCTCTGAGGCCACAGCCTTTTTTTGAAAGATTGGATTGCTCTACATGCTGTACACCTATAAGATATCCACATATTAACCTTCCAAAAATGCTTCTCCACCTGTTCGGCCTTGAGTGTGTTTTGTGCTGCTGTGACAACCCAGTCACAAGGAGCCTTGGGTTTGTGGTTTCCAGGCCTGATGAATACTGTGTACTGTAATTAGGAATAGGAAAAAAACCCATAGGCTCTTTTCCAATATAAGTATTCTCACTCCTCCCAGGACTTCCCCAGCTTTCATTGTGCATTGTTTCAGATTAGTCATAATTAAAATGTTTATTTTGTTTAGTGTGCTTTGGACACTGGTAAGAACGCTTGGAATTTATCAGAGCTTTCTGCCTCTGAACAACATGGTTTTGGGATCTCTTTGAGAGGGGTCTGTGATTTGCTATGTAGTCTAAGAATGACCAGAGGTACTACTATAACAGCATTTCCAGGTCGTACTTCTGAAGGACCAGTGCTTATCTGAGAGGAAATTACAGATAATATAAGCAGTACTACTTACTTTGCTCTTGACATATTCTTCAGTCATTGTTACTCCTTTCTTGTGATAGTGTCAGTGAGAAATGAGTTGAAGAACATTAAAGCACTGAAATGGAAAAGACAGCCAAACACAAAGCTAGATGTGTATAATTTTTCTAGGTACAATGGTAACTGGTTTGATAAAATTGTTTTAGAATTTTCTGCTTTTTAATGTGAGTTACCAAATGGCATTATGTAATTTTTTCTTGTCTGCAGCTGCTTGTAGAAATGTGTTCACAGCTACTGTTTTGGTAAACAAAGCCTAGTAGCCAGATGGCAGTAATATTTAAAAACTTGAGCGATATGGTTTGTAAAGCATCCAGCTGGAATATGCTGCATTTTGCTGGGTACCCTAGATTCAGTACACAGTGAAAGAGTTTAAATGTGTTATCACTGCACTGGCTTGAAAGAACAAATATACTATTACATAGACTACAAATAATGCTTATTAAACTTGAAGTTGATTCTTTTTGGTAGGTGATCCAAACTGCTGTCAGACTGTGTTTACTTACACATAAACAGATGTGCTTGTGCTCTGAATTGGGATAAGTATTCCAAACCTAGTTATGCATATCTTAAACAACTGTTAAATACTGTATTTCAAATAATACCTGGTTTCATGAAGAGTTAATTTTTCTGATAGGTCCTTTCCTCACATTACTCTGTTCTATCTTCTTGCTTGAAAAGTAGAGACTTGATACATTTTAGTAGCTGTGATATGACTGGAGAACTGCTGTTAAGAGAAGAAAAATATGCAAGGTATGGATGCTCATTGTACTCTGCTATTCCTTTTGTATTTTTTAATCTGTTGAGTAGTTGTTTACCATGATGCATTAAAACAGTCAGCTTAGTGGTTTTGCCTAGTTTCTAAAAGTAGGCTATAAACTGGAAGGTTCTTAGCATCAACTTAGACCATTAAACTTAGTGGGAGATAATGAATTGGATCCAGCTCTTGGTGACCCAGCTTTGCTAAAATACAGTTCTTGGGCTATTAAGCAGCAAAATAACCTTTTCTAAGACATGAAGTAAGTATCATCAATATATGGTGGAAGACTTCTTTCTGTCTTTATTAAAAGTGGTGTAGGTCTTCCTGCAAGGCTGCCTGCCTCTTTCTCCTCCCTACCCCTCCTTTTGATGTGGGAAAAGTCTGCTTTGTGAAAGAGTTGAAGCAAACAAGCCACACACCCCCTACCCCCCATCCTGTCTAGACTGCATTTCTCATGTAGTGCTCTTCTTTGGAGCAGACATTACTCACAGATTGTGCCACTCGCTCCTCCATGAGCAGCAGTGTGGGCTCTTTTCCTCTCTTTGTTTGCTGTTCACCTTCTGCTGGTGTTAGATATCCTTCATCAGAGGTGGGTCAGTTTGCCTTGCAAACATTTTCCATACAAACCTCTGCTTGTCAGAGTGCAGCAAATAGGAAGCGGTTTTTGGCAGCTGCTGCCTGATGCCAGCCTGGGACTGGGAGAGGCTGGATGTGACAGGGGCATTTCTTCAGGATAGCTGTCAAGCCTTGTCATGGCTTAGCCCACTTTGCTGTCCTACCGTGCCTTTTTCACTGTTATTCCTTGACACGATGCTGTGCAATCCATGATAAAGGGAGAAATATATCTCCCCCCCTCCCTGGCCCATGCAGATGACTTTTGTGGATTATGACTGTGAATAATACTGTAATGCTGCAAACATTAGCAAACTGCCTCTGCTGTGTTGGAGGCATTCTGTCTGCCCTTTGAAGTGGTCGTGAAGTAGACTAGTGGTGTGAAGCATCCAAATGTTGGAAGGAGAGGCTTCCAGTGAGTGGGGTCTTTTGAGTCCTGAGGAAAACAAAGCAAAACAAACATCATAAGGTTGTTGGAGGCAGAGGTACTTAATGAGACTGCAGTAATTTTCTGTCTCTCTATTACTGTCAAGGAACAGTAAGAAGGAAAGTTTCCTCTGCTTTCAAGAAAGAGATTTTCTTATTGAAGAACTCCAGGCCAAGAGCAAATCTGAACTAATGGTGTTCTCTCTTTATTAAGACTTTTTACTTGCTTAACAAGTAATTACACAAGGAAAAAAATGGTTAAGTAGTTGATTTTCAGTTCAGTTTACTACTAATTTCAATAATAACTCTGGAAGAATAAGTACAAGTAGTGTTTGTTGCAGCCTGCTAAGATTGTAGAACACTTTAAAAGTAATAACTTCTTTCCTAATATAGCACCATTTCACTAAAGTAGTAGATCCTACAAACATCCTCAGAAACACTTTGAAAGTGAGGTCATATAAAAATTCACTGTCTAAATGTGGTAAACAATAAGGATGCAAAGACAGCTAGATGAAAAACAATCTCTGTAATTCACTTGAAACAGAAATAATGCTGTGGCTTTTCTAGTGTTCATTTATTTGGAAGACAGATTGAAGAGAAAATACAAAGGTTGCTTCTCATAATATCCTGGACAACTGAACAATTAATTTTTTTCTGTTCAGCATTTTTTTTCAGAGATGAAGTATTATTCTGCTTTAAATAGTGGTTTATTTAGCTGTCTTGTTTTTCATGGTCTAGAAGATTTTTAATTTCCTTTGCCCTCTCATAAAAAAGGAAACATCACTTTTCAAAGCCAAAAGTGTGAACAGTGACATGCTTACTCTTAAAAAGAAAATAAATTCTTTTTCTTACCAGTTTTATTGCTGGCAGGAGTATTTTAAAATCACCCTACATTTTCTAAACCAGAATATAATAGGTTTATTTTCTACTTGGTGAATTTTGTGTAGATTAATAATATATATATACATGTATTAGTCTTTTTTAGAAAAGTCTTGGTTCTGCTTCATGTTGACTACAAGGGAGTTGTCTTTGTTAAATAATGCCGGTGGTGGAAGAAATAGTTTGGTGGGGGTTTGGTTGGAGTTTTGGTTGGTTTTTGGGGGGGAAGGTGTGGTGTTTACTTGTTCTTTGTTTCTGCTGAATCTGGTGTATATATAATCTGTGGTAGTCCTTCCTCACTGACAGAACCATTGCCTCACCTTGAGAGGTATTGATGTGGTTTTGAGTAGCTTACTGCTTTAAAAAGAGAAACTTTGTATATTTCTGTAGCAGCACAAAAATTAAAATATTGCTTTATAGAATGTCTTAAGTAGATCCAAAATGTAGAAGATGAACTGAGAATTACCCTGTTTTATCCAGTTGCACACAAACTCTGTATATGCCTATGTGTTTAAGGGGCAGATATTGGTGTTTAGTTCTGCAGTTCCTCCCCAGTACAGTCTTCTCAGCAGTCCATACTCTGATCAGCAATGCACAGCAGGCAGCAAGCTGCTTCAGCCTGCTGATATCTTAATGCTCTCAGGCAGTGGGGTAATGCACTGCTTTACAGAATTCTCAGAATTCTCAGGGCAGAGTCTGAGTTGCACATCAGAGTAGCCTTCATGTGTGTATTGGGTGAGCAGAAAGGCCCAGTCCACTGGAGTCCTTTTTGTCCTTAGGAATGAAGCTTGTCTACTTTGCAAATAAAGAAAGGAGGGTTAGGAAAGCCTTGGACATCCTTTCATATCGAAACAACGGACTATTTGACTATCACATGCTCATAGCAGAAAAGAGTAGACTAGATTGAGGCTCTGTCTGGCTAGTAAGGGCTGTCTGCCACTCCTTGCTCATTTGTAGATTCATTTGTAGCTTGGAACAAGGAGAATGGACTGATTAGAATTTTGATTCTAACATCCTAAAGGAGCTGGCATTGTTGAGTGTTGTTATAGCTCCCAAATCATCTTAAGGTCAAAATGGTCTGAAGACTGATTCTAGAGCAAATGTCTGCCTGCATAGTGCTGAGTGTCTAGCTGAGATAAAGCTTGTTTTAGCTAAGTAGGTTGGGATCTCCTTTACTTTGAACTTGCGTTCTCCCTCCAACAGGGAGCAGATTATAGTTTACTCTAAATCAGATTTAAAGTTGAGTTTCCCAGAGGGCATCACTTCAGTTATGCAGAGTAGATTCATTTCCTGTGCTTGGGCTGCTTTGGAAGTATGTAATTCAAGTAAAAATCTGAGGTGGCAACTTGGTGATTAGATTAGATGCTAGTGCTTGCTACTTTCTGAAGTAAATGCACAATCATTTTGACACCTGGAATAACCTGAATGAGAGGTAGAAGAGGATTTGTGAGACTGCGTGAAGATGACATTTGGCATAGGAGCATATTTAAGTTTTTCCTGAAGGGCATGAAACGTGACATGCGTGTGGTGGTCCCACACTGGACTCCAAAACCCTCTAGCTTAAAACTTTGATTTTTTTTTTTTAAATTTTTTTTTTCCCCTCTGAGGGGGTTTTCTGTGTGAACAAAATGTGTAATAACTACATGTGGTAGAGCTTAATGTTACTTTTCTGACTATCTTCCAGGAAAAAATGAAATCTGTTGCAAAAATCACTGCTTTAGTATGAGTATTCTTGTTTCCAGTGGCAAGAGTAGCCTGGAGTATGTATTTCCCTTTCCAGTTCGCTTTGTATCAAAACAATGTAAAAGTATAGACTAGGGAGTGAGATCCAGGAAATAAACTAAATGAGTAGTGCAGTCCAGAAGCTTGTCTCACCCCGAGTCCTGGGATTTTTTGGTCTAGAATAGTCTGAGCTGCTGTTTGGGGTACTGTTATAAGATATACCAGGGAAAAGGCCTGATAAAAAAGTATAATGTTTTTCAAAAGGAATAATGCTACTTAAGAACACATAATATCTGAACAAACAGGCATTGAACAGCATATAATTCTTCATGTTATGCAGTGGCATTAAATATACATATTAGTAAGGTAGCAGATGCTGTAGTTTCAAAATTGCGATGTAAAATAGGAGTCTTTAGCAGCAGGGTGCTTCTTCATGTAAGACTCCTTCACATGTAATGAATAGCTAATTTCAGCTTGATAGTCCGTGAGAGACCGGAGGGGATCAGGGAGGGATAGTGTTCAGCAACCCAAACCAGCAGGATGTGCCGAGATGTGCTTTTAATGGAGCAAGGTTTCTGAACTCTTGGGGGTACATTGATAAAGAGGGATGCTGTCATGATTTAGCACCAGCTGGCAACTAAGCCCCGCACAGCCGCCTGCTCACTTGGCCCACAGCGGGATGGATAAGACTAAAAGTGAGAGAACTTGTGGACTGAGGTACAGACAGTTCAGGTACAGCAAAAGCCGAGCATACAAGCAATGGAAAACAAGGAATTCATTCATTGCTTCCAGTGGGCAGATGTTCAGCCATCTTCAGAAAAGCAGGGCCCCGTTGTGTGTAACAGTGACTTGGGAAGAAAAACATTATCACTCCAAATGTCTCCCCCTTCCTTCTTCTTGCCTCTTTATATGCTAAGCAGAATGATATATGGGAGGGGATATCCCTGTGGTTTGTTAGAGTTAAGTGTCCTCCCAGCTGTGTCCCCTCCCAGCTCCTTGTGCACCCCCAGTCTCCTTGCTGGTGGGGTGAGGAGCAGAAAAGGCCCTGACTCTGTGTAAAGCACTGCTCAGCAACAGCTAAAACATCCCTGTAGTATCAACACTCTCTCCAGTGCAAATCCAAAATAATAGTCCATGCTAACATGCTAGCTGCTGTGGAGAAAATTAACTCTATCCCTGCCAAAACCAGCACAGATGCTCAGCTGTTTGTATTCAAACTGAGGAATTGTTCATCAAGGGGACAAGTGGGCATGTGAAATGCCTGTTGCAGAGATGAGATGGTGATATGTTAGTGTCTCATCAGAAGTAGTAGATGTTTTCTGCTGCTTTCCATGTGTGCAACCAGCAGATGAATTAAAAACAAACAAATGCGTACATGAGAATTATCACTGAAAAGATGAGTAATGATTTCCTTCATCCCTTTTTCAGAACATATGAGAATGCTTTTTGATCCCATCAATGTAGGTCACAGATTGGAAGATTCAGCTACCACTGGACATCTTTTGGGCATTGTCTTGTGAAAGGTGAGAGCTGGGAGTTTTCTTGCCAAGGAATAAGACTTCTTTGCTGAATGCCCAGCAAGCTGGGTATTCTAGGTTCATTGCTGATGTGATTGTATTTTGGAAACAGTTGGTCTGATGTTCAAATGTTTGTGTAGGAAACTGACCTTGTTTAACCTTAAAACATTAACATTGCTTGTTAGGACCAGGCTAGGTCTGTGAACTTCTAAGACTCACTTGGAGAATGAGAAGGACAGAAGATACATCCAAGTACAGTATGTCACACTCTTATCCAGAGATTCAGACTGCAGAGAGGAAAGACAGATTTCTAAGGAACTGGCTGATTTTCTTGTAGCTCCTGGTATCTATCTCACTTCTTATCAGAGGAGGAAGCCTCCTGTTTGACTAAGTAAACAGGAAAAGCCAGATGCAGGGAATAAGTAATCTTTGCTACATAGTCTATTTAATCTACCATGGTATACTGAATGATCTATTTAAACCATTTCTCAATAGATAAAATAAGGTAAATCATAGTTGACGTTCTGGAAGTGTAGAGCTAGTTAAACAGTTCTTTTCCATCCCATTTATCTAGAGAGGGTATGCATGGACTTTTTTGAGCATCATAATTTGAAAATGTGGACAACTCTGACATAGTATCCAGTTGTCTTCCTTCAGAGGAGATTTTCAGAAAAGGATGTGGATGTTGTTGCTGGGGGAAAGACTGAGAGCATTCTTGGTAAATACTTTGAATTTCTTTTGAACCACTTAAAGTATGAGAAAATAAAACTATCTTCTTTTATGTAAGGGGCCTGACTTTGAAGTATATCTGTTTGTTTTGCTGAGACCTGGGATACTGACACTCTTAAAAGTTAAAGGCCAAGTTTTCAGGTTATGGTTGTCATTTTAAGAGAGGCTAGATACTGAATTTATTCTATTTTTGTCTTCCTTATTGTGGCACAGAATTTCAAATAATAGCAAGTCTCTCAATCCAAGTGTCTTGAGTGACACTGAAAACTAATTCATAAGTGATCTTGTCAGTGTCTTGCTATTTAGAGCACTGCGATGACACAGCCTTAGGCAGATGACAGTTGTGTATTGTGTATCACTGAATTTAGTCTTACTTTACTGTAAACTTAGAAAAGAATCTTTAACCATTAGTAATAATATGAACAACTAATGTTAGAGGCATGTTTCCTTTTCAGCTCTTCCGACACACTCTGTCTTTACTTGCATGTGAGTTCAGATAGGCATGATTTTCTTCAAGAACTTGAAATGGACTTGAATTTTCCCCTCCCAATTATATTCAGGTAGGTTATGATAAAAGAGTACAGACAGAGAACCTCTCATGGCAAAATGTAGGCCTGTAAGCATGAGATCTGCATCAAAAAGGAGATTTATTACCCCTACAAGAGCAGTATCTGGTTTGAGTTAAAGTAAAATCACCAAACAACATTGAATCACAAAATTAGTCAGCAGTGTCCTTAGTTTTGTGGGTTGAGTTTCATGTTCATCAGCAAGTCTAACCCTTGACAACTTTAGCAGGCAACCAAAGCTAACAAAACGAGGCATTAACCACAACTTCACAAGTACACCANCCAGAGGTCTCATGAAAGGAGCTTGTTGCTCGCTCACTGGTGGAGACAGTTGCCATCCTTGAGGGTTTTGTCTTCTGTCGCCTTGTTTCTATAATACTACGCTATAAAAGTTAAATTGATTGTGGTGATGTAATGATTTCCTTTTCCTCTGTCAGAAGGTAGTTATAAGATGTTCCTTGTCATTGAAAGTTAGAAGTGTTGTACGTTTCTAGACATGCTTTTTGTTTGGGTCAGTCTCATAGCTTATGTACTGTAAAACATGGTGTGAAAGCTGAACTACGGGAAGCTAGATTCCAGTGACAAAGACAAATAGGTCTTTATTACTTAATAAAGACAAATTAGGTTGTATTTTGCTGTATAATTTGTCCTTCTTTCTTATATTGTTTTCTTTAATTAATCCTGGAAGTTTTGTTGCCTTGATTCTGCAGTTTGTTTTTTCTTCATCCCCCCTGCCTTTCCAAACTTTTCATTGTCACCTTGTTGGTGTTGGAAAAGTTTTGATTTTGTGGGTGTGAGGCATGGATTTAAAAAAAAAGAAAAAGAAAAATCCTGTGTTGTGTTTTGTTGTTCAACCCCATGCATGTTAATACAGGCTTGAATAGCATGTTTTGTGCTAACATTATCTAGAACCTTTGATTAACAGTTAGATAAGTGTAATTTCTTGAATTTCTGAGTGCTGCAGGTTAAAAGTAAATATTCCCCAAAACTGCTTGGGTTTTGCAAAGAAGAATGGTGTGCTTTGCTCATTCAAGGAGAATTAATATGTGGTTTTAGAGGAAGAGGTGGATTTCTCAATTACCTCATAAAGAAAATTAACTGTCTTGAAGAAAATTGCATACTAATCTTGCCTGTATGGTTTGAGGAGCAGCCTTGTGCTCTAAGTGTGCTTGCATTGCCTTAGTAGAAAAATATACATTGGGCCTCCCCACCCACACACACCTACCCTTACCTTTTCCAAGTTCTTGTTGTTCATGCAGATCCCAGACATCAGAAATGCCAAGGAATTATGGCCTGGGAACATACACTTTTATTTGAACTGACAGGTATTTCTGTGTTATAAATATAAACAACTCACACTCTTCATATTTATCTGAGCAACTTATGCTCGAAATTGTCTGTACCTT
>WEIV01014479.1:13248-55629 GCA_013390005.1 Calyptomena viridis | reverse complement strand
TGCCAATGGCCACTTCTGGAGACAGGACTCTGTTCTGTATGAACATTTGGTTAGGTTATTCTTATGACTAATATGTATTTTGTCTCATAGGAGTGGTTCTCTAATTTGTGAACTACTATGTGTTTGAAGCCCTCTATAAAATCTCTTACTTTATACTAGATGTATCTCAATTTCAAACTGCGAATTATAACTTTAAATTTTGTTTCTGCTGTATTAGAAGATGAAAATCAAANACCCTCCAAGTGATTTAATTTTATGATGGGGCAGACAGCTCATCTCCAAAGGGCTTCATGCCATTCTGGAAGTTGCAGACAAAATGTTTCTGAAACCCATCTTCCTTCCAGTGCCCCAAGTACCCAAATGCCTACTCAGCCTTTTTCTGATGCTTTGATCCTTGGTGATCCCACTTTCATGGTAATTCTGAATAAGGTAATTTCTTGAATAAGGACGTGTGGGAAGTGGCCTGGTCCAGCCAGTTCCTGCTGTAACACAAAAGCTTCTTCAGCTCTTACTCTACCTGGTCTGGTGGGGAAGACGAGATTAGGGAGAGGAAGTCACAAGAGCAAGTTTAATAAAAAAAAAAAAGAGCAAGTTTAATGAAAGCTGGGCAGGGTGTCCCAGTGGTAAGGGTAATAATAATGATAATAATAGTAGTGGTAGTGGTAGAGTTTTACAATTTAGTCTTTGATTTCCAGCATTTACCTTTAGAATTGTAGTATGTACATGGTAGTTTTGCTCATCACTACTAGTCATGTACATTAGCTGAAGTAAGCTCTTATGATAAATTCAAATCAGTTTGCAGTTAAACTGGAATTGACAATAATATTAATGGCAGTTTTCTCAAGCTTTCTCAGTCTGGGTTGCTTCACAAGCATTGCAAGGTATAGTTATTGAAGCATGAACTACTCATAGAAAAATTCACGCTAAGTTGATCTATTCAAATTCAGGATGAATTTACTTCTTTGGAAAGACAGTGTGCACTAAGTTTTCTTCTACCTTTTAATTCAGTTGTCAGGAGTAAGAATGGTACCCGCAACCTCCTGTCTGTCCCTCCAGTTCTTTCCCTCTTAGCAATTGGCAGTTTTATTCTTCTTAGGTTATTTTCAAATCAATATTTTGTTTCTACTTGCTAGATTACAAAATCAAAAAAGGCCACCAGTCTTTACTGAGCTGTTCTCATATCCACAGTTAACAATTGCCGGCTCTACATACTGTCTACAGACACAATTTTCACTGTCCAGTAATTGTTACCATAAAGGATCTTGGCACTTTTGTGATGTGCTGTTTGTTGGAAGGGGCTGAGACTGATTTTATGAATGAAGCATTAAAACAACCAAATTTTTTTTTCATGTTATCTTTTTTTTATATCACATTACGGAGCTTTGAGACATTTTGATTTTTATTACATTGTGAATCATAGACACGTTACCTTATGAAGAGTTTCACTTTTCTAATCACAGCAGTTTTTCAAAAGTTAAAAAAAGTAATCTAATGCTTCCAGGAAAAGAATGGCTGTTTAAACATTTTTCAAAGGCTTTGAACTGCAGAATGCTGCATTCCAGCTCCCTTTTTTTTTAATGTTTCCTCATCTCTGTTCCCATCTTACACACATTATCTCTGTTTGAATAAAGTTAATCTTTAATAAACAGAAGATAACAACAAAATGGCATGTAAAATCATGATTTTGATTATGCATATTTAATCAATATTGCTTTATGCTTGAGTATTGTGAGTCTAACTTTCACTGCCTCTCACTTGGTGGTGCTGTATATATCATGATTTAGACACTCGGAGGTGTACTGAAGTCTGTCCAGACTCAGGAGGTCATGAAGGCACTGAACTGATTTCTGTAGATTATACATCAGCTCAAATTCCTGATAAAGTATTTCCTAAATGGCAGTGATTTCGTGAATCAGGGCTTTTAGTCTGAACAAATAAGCAGAGAGGGTTTTTTTACACAAAACCTAAGATTCATCACAGTAATGGAATTGTTGAATTCTTTTGAAGTTACTTGGACTCATGAATGCTGTTAAAATTAAGTGTCTTTTTCATGTTTTGCTGAAGTAGAGTATGAATGAATATGGAGGCTTGAAAGCTGTGGAAAACTTTCTTATTTAAGCAGTACACACTGTAACAAACACCTTTTAGTCAGCCTAATGTTGCTGATAATGTAATGTTCCACCCACCAAGTCCTAATTTAGGCTTACATAAAAATTCAGCTGTGGATTATTTAATTTTTGTATTTCTTTATTTGAACGGGAAATAGAAAGAAAAGGACTGAAGAAAATATGGTACATATATGCTAGGTTTTCTTACAAAGTCTGGTCTGATTGAGATGACTCTTTAAATGATTTTTATTATTTTGTTCTTGTAGTTGGTTATACAACTGATGACTTACGGTTTATCTGGCAGTCTGGAGACCCTGTACAGCTAGAGAAAATTGCTCTGCCTCAATTTGATATCAAAAAGGAGGATATTGAATATGGTAACTGTACCAAGTATTACAAAGGCACAGGTAGGTAATGTAAGTGATTGCCTTGGTAAAAACCTTTGTGCTTGCTTCAATTACTGTTTATAGTTAATGGTTAATATTCCAGTCCATGTCTTACATTTCATGGGATAAAATAGATTACTTTTAACTAATAAGTAGTTCATATAATGGTAACTTTTGTATGTGATTGCTACAAAGTAATTGAAATGTAGAAACATCTAAGTTGAAGATGGGATTAAATGTTCGTCTTGGTTTTGCTTACATATCTTTCAGTCTTAGTATCACCATTTTGTTTCTATAGTTCTAATAGCTGTTTATGCTTGTAAATGTCTAACCTTTCTGAAAGAATGTTCACACAGAATCATGCCAGTTGCAGCAAAGTGGGTGAATTTTGATTTTTTGTTCCATTAGTGGATAATATTAGAGTGACTTCAAGTGCTTCACCCTGCAGTTTCTTCCTTTCTCTAAGTGTTCTGGGAAGTCTGTCATTATAGAAAGCTGCTTACAATCCTCAGCCCTGTATTTATTTAATCCTGTGATTATTCTGTCCATGTGGGCACAGATTTATCCAGTGGTTTCTGTACTCTGGCTTTTAGTGATTTATCTTTTCTACCTTGATTGGTTCCTGCCTGTGATTACTTCTAAACTTCTCACATACTGTAGCAACCAAAGAATTTTCTACAAGGAAGGAAGTCAGCAGGCATATTTTAGACAGTGCTCTTGCATCATATCAATAAATTTCCCATTCTTAACAACGGGGGCTGTGATGCTGCAGCTTCTGAGGACCCTTTGCAAGTTTCTCACTGACATTCAGCTGGAGTGGAAAGTCTGTTAGTTGCAGTTGCTCCTGAGCTTGATTCCTACTCTGAAGAGATTTCAAGTAACCTTAGCATACCTCAGAGTTCAGAACTTAACTTGGAAAAATAATGAAAATTGAAGTGAGGTTTGTTTGAATTCAAAATGAGTGAGTTCTTAGCCAAACTACACAATTCAGCAGCTCAGGTAATTTATAATTTGTAAATAATAAGAAATTAGCTCTCTTCAGGAAAATTCTGCGTTTGTGAAAACACATCCAACAACTGGCAATGATTGCATTCAGATCTAAGTCAGGATATGGTAGAAACTTACTTAGCAGTGAGAAAAATTATTTTTTCTTAATTAAACAATGAATTTACTAATAAAAATAGCCTACAAAGTAGCAAAAGATTAAAGGAATGGATTTTGCATTTCCTGAATGAAATTCCTACAAATGAGAAAATTGTAAAACTCACATTCTATTTGAAGCAAAAAGGAAATACTTGAGATTGCCATCTTGTTATTGAAGTTATCATGATCATTTTGAGTTTTGCTCTAAATCTGAAATTAAACATCTAAAGAAACTTTAAATATTTTAGGTATTTTGAAGAACCTTAGAGGAAAAAAATCTAACAATTATACATAAAGAAAATCACTGGTGTTCTCTCCAGTATCAGCAACTTGTGACCACACGTTAAAATGACAGTGCAAAATGCTTGGTAAAATGCTCACATTTTGTGTGTGCATGTATGTGCTTTGAACATTAAAGAAAGAACATGAGAGAACCAACAGAGTTAAAAAATAAATTTTAAAAAGTTTTCACAATTCTTTTATTGCAGATCCTCTCTGTTAAGAATATTCGTTTAATCTCATAATCAAAACTGGAATTAATACTTCAGTGATGTGAATGGAATATTTAAATATCTGATGTATTGTTAAAGGGTGTTTTCAATGCTCCATTTTCTTTATTTACTTTAAATTCTTATGCTGACGGTATTTAAAAAGAAGCAGATTTCACACACAGAGTTAAAATTAATTCAGCTGAGGATTTTGCTAGATAATCAAGAGAAGTGTTGTATGAAGGAGCAAATTTTCAGAATGATGGTTTATATAGGAGATTCCTGCCGGTTGCAAAGAACTTAATCTTTACTGCCTATTTTTGTCAACTGATGTTTTATAATACCTACCTAAGTTGAAAGAGGATCACCAAATTTGGGGTGATTTTGTGGAGATAGATATAATATTTATATTTGCAAATTGCCTGTTATTCATCAATTGTTTGACAGATCCAAATAGGTCCTTATGAACCGAATGATGACAGCAATAGATACTACATTCTCTCTGATGAAAGATTATTCAAATGAAGGCATACAGAATGCATTTCCTACATAACACAAACAAATAATGATTTAAAGGTCATCCCTCATTTGAAAATAAAACCCAGAAGTATCTGGAAACTATTCAGAAATTATAGAGGGAAAATTTTTCAGCCAACAGATCACTGAAGATGATAGAATGAAGTATGAAATACAGCATAGTGTCTTCTACACAAAGCTGTTTTTCCTTAATGTTTTATTATTTTGTTGTTTTGGTGCTTGTATTTGCAAACAGCACTTTTACAATGATTTATCATTGTGTAGCACTTAAATGAAAAAATATGGAAGATAAATAGAGAACTTTTTGACATATTCTAGCTTTTAAATCAGCTTTGCACTAACTGGATTGATAAATATGATCCAGTCTTTATTCTGAACTTGTTGTAATATAACATAGGAATGCCTCTTCTTTGTGATATAATAGTTTGTGATATATGTTTGTTTGGTTTTTTTTACAACACTGTTGTGCTACTATTAACATAAAAATGCCAGTTCTGCTAATTGAGTGAAAATATGAACAGAATTTATTTTCAGGTTATCAGACTACTTGATATATTTGTTATCGCCAGCAAAACCTCTTGTATCTGCGACTTTACTTTTTATTCAATTCATCTTAAACAGATGTCTTCTGAAATGTTTGTGTACTTTAGATCCTCATTTTAAAAGAGTTGATGCAGTATTCATTGTTTGCAAAATTTACGGCTATTCTAGTCCTTTTTTAAAAAGTCTGTACCAATTTTAGAAGTCATCTGTACCAGATTTCAGTACTTGGGAATTCTCTGATTAGAGTCATATTCAGATTCCCTCTTTGCATTCTTAACTTTCTAGACTAGTATTTCTTAATTCCATCTTTTGCACAAATTAATCCTAAGTAGGGGTTTTGTGTCAGCTTAAGCTAGTAGGACCACTAGACTCCTCTGTTTTTTTCTGGACTTCATCTTGAAGCCAGCATCAAGATGAGAGTCACTTTAGCTGCCTGCTACTGATGTACTTTGAAAAGACAGAAGGTTCCTTACAGAGCACAGATAGTACCACAGCCTGACCACACTTTGTGGTTATGTAGATCTGTGTTTTGAATTAATTTTTTTTTTTCAAATTAAACTCTTTGCCTTTATAAGGAAAAACAAATCATTGAACTTTTGCTCTTAAATAGAAAAAGGCCTGAAACATATGGATCAGAGGTTCATCTGCAAAGCACGTTAAACATTAATGCGTTTATTTCTTTAAAGGTTATTACACTTGTGTAGAAGTAATCTTCACTTTGAGAAGACAAGTTGGATTTTACATGATGGGTGTTTATGCTCCTACACTGCTAATTGTTGTTCTGTCCTGGCTGTCATTTTGGATCAATCCTGATGCAAGTGCTGCAAGAGTCCCACTGGGTAACCTGTGTTTTCACATACTGTCACAATTCACTTGAACACCATTCTCAGTTGCTTTGACTATATGATACTGGACCCTGAAAGCAACTTCACTTCCATTATCCGCTCATCATTTTCACTGAAATCTCCTCATTCCTAGTTCTGTAAAATCCACCTGCACGGTAAGACTTCACTTGATAGTAGTTCCAGCATTTGTGTGACAAGCACATTGTCTATGCGCCTCTCAACCCGGACAAATCTGATCTTATCTATGTATAAGGGATGCTGCAAACACTGTGGCAATATGCAGTTTATAGGAATTTGAACATTTGAATAATCAGTAAGAAAGCAGGATGGATAAGTAAGGCTCTAAATAGCTACCTGTTCGAACAGCTTTTCTGAAGATTAGTAGAAACATAATGATGTCTGGAACAGAACTAGCATTCTTTTTACCTAGTTTGCTTTATTTCATTAGAGACTCAGTTCATGAGTGTGCTTCAAATTCATACGGTTATGTTGCTCAGCACAACGCAGTAGGCAGGCCCTAGTAGGCAGAGTTACTAAAAGCAGTAGTATCTTGACTCACTGGGTTGTACATGGACTCCAGCTCTGGGGTGACTAAACTTGCTGACCTCAAGAGCTCAGTGAAATGCGGAGCCAGGCTCTTCCATCCTGACCCTCTATTTGGATTCCATTCCCCTTGCTCTGGCCTCCCCATGCTCCCATTTTCCCTGTCACTCCCACCTTTCCAAGTCCATACTTTCCAAATCTTTGCCATGTCCCAGGAGGTTTAGTGCACCTGTTTTTAAGGCCCCAGCGGTACAGTTGCAGAATCCCTCCAGCTGCCTGCCTTCCTCAGGAACCTCTTACCCACACTGGAACCTTCACACTCCCACAGGACATGGCTCCTGTGCAGCCTCATGTGCATGAACATATGCCAATGAGCACTGGAGACCCTGGAGTTAGGACCTGCCATATCACTTTACCAGTCTGTGTCTGTGATCTGCAGAGTCTTGCAGCAGTGGGTAGCCAAAATCTCTGTGCTAAGAGCCAGCTGGAGCAGGAACAGAGGTTTTTTTAGCTAGAAAAGCATCCGCATCCCCCCAGGCCCAAGCTTCATTGCTCTCATCTCAGGTAGTCTGCCATGCCTCTTTGTCCAGTTTCTAGGGCTATAAACCCCCCACAATAATAAGGGTGTGAAGGTCCTTGAATGTGTCCGGAGGAGGACAGCAAAACCGGTGAAAGGGCTGGGAAGTGTGTCCTGTGAGGAGTGTCTAAGGACTCTGTGTTTGTTTAGTTTGCAAAGAAGGAGTCTGTGGAGCAACCTCATTGCTCTTTACAGCTTCCTGAGGTGGGGAAGTATAGAGGGAGGTGCTGAGCTTGTCTTCCTGGTATCCAGTGACCCGATGTGTGGGAGTGGTTCAGAGCTGCTACCAGGGCAGGTTCAGAGTGGATCTTTGGAAGCATTTCTTCAATGAGAAACAGTAAAGAACAGGCTTTCTCGAGAGGTGATCAATGCCCCGAGCCTGTCAGTGTTTAAGTCATTTGGACAATGCCCTTTATGCGCTTGAGCTCTTGATCAGTCCCTGAATTGGTCAGGCAGTTTACCTGGATGATCTTTGGATCATACAGTCGGACTGTATGATGTCCCATCAAACTGAAATAGTCTAAAATCTGGAAATATTCTAAAATATGGAGAACCATAGTTGGAGTCCTACTTCTGATTTGTGAGCCACAGTTGGCTACTTTACTGTAAATGTAAGAAACCAAATTATATTCAGTCTGTCTTTTTTTCTAGAAGTCTATTTCAGAATACAAATAAGCTTTTTTTCTTTTGACCTTTAAGAATATTAATAGTTGCATGGGGGGAGTCTCAATCTGGTTTAGTTTCATGACAAGTAACAAATATAATCTTTTACCTTGAAAAGGATGTATCCCATAATGAGAAATGTTAAGAGAGCATTTTAAGAGAAAGAGTTTGGGGAAAATGTAACATGTATTAAATTAAAAAGAATGAAACAGGAACTGGAAGTATTCTTCACATGGTAAACTCAAATACAATCGAAATCAAGCTTTCCACTTTTGCAATCCTGTGCTTCAAATAGCGAACCAGACAAGCTTATTAATTACATATTAAATTTATAAGAGTCTTAGTGCTGATTTGTGTAACATGGATGGCTTTGTGACTAAATATGCATGCTTAGTTATTTTTTATTTGTTTCATTCACTGTGTTTGTCTTCTTTTATGTATTAGCATTTCTGACATAATGCATTTTCAAAGATACTAACTATTGGCCTGGTTATGTGATTTTTTTCCTGAATCCCCAGAAAAGCAAAAAAACCCTCTCTAAATCTGACAATCCTTTAGTTGAGTCAGTATTTAGTAATGAAGGTTGTTAACATTGTCACTGGAGTAAGATTTATGTTTCTTCAGTTTTCAGGAGAGCAACAAACTAACTCTTCTAGCTACATTCTCAAAGAAATATAGCAAGATTAACATTTGTGTGTCAAGTGTATGATACGTAGCCCCAAGAAAGTGTTACCAATGTCTAGATACAGATCTCATCAGATGAGAAGCTACTTTAGATTTACTTACTAATATCTTAATGCAGTCATCCCTAGCATAAAGTATTGTGAGCCACTGCTCCCCATGGCAAGGCATCTCAGAAGTTTCCAGGTGATTTAGGAATACAAGACATATTGCAAGCCAGTAAGCAGAATTATGTTTTTGTAGACTGTTTAATGTTCTGGGAAAAGGATTTATGCTTGTTTTTTTTTCTAAAAAAAAGCCTGTATTTGTATATGAACTAAATAAATTGCAAGCCCTATTTATCCCTGTTTAATTTTGCCCAACTAAATCACCTGGTGGTAGAGAAATCCACAAAGCACTGGCATCTGGACACCTGTGGCTAAGCAACATAAGGGCTGATATCACTGAATGATTCTTCTACTTCGATGCTGGTGCTTTGCCTCTTAGTGAGCCCAACACAAGACTCTCCAGTTCTTTACAGGTGGACAGCATGGCGGCATCCATTTAAAAAACGTCCTTTTCTTCCTTCGCTGCTGTATTATCCTCAAAGGGAATAAGATCTTCCCTGGAGTTGTAGGGATCTGAGGGATGTCAGACTTCTTTCCTCCCGCAGTGGCCTGGCAGTATGGAGCATTAGACCACAGTGCAAGTGGGGATACAACAGGCTGACTAAAAGCTCGGAGTAGTGATCAATGGTGTATTGCTCCACATACAAAGGTCAGCTACGTCTGCAGCCAGGCATGCCCCACTTACCCTTCATCACTCTTGTCCTCAGATTTGTCTTAGTTCTAGTAATTTATTTTATAAAATTGGAATAACTGTAGGGTTTCAAAGGAAAGACATAAAGATATGTGCTAAAACTGTAGTATGAAGATGGATTGGCAAGATGATGTCTTTTAGTTTACAGAGATTAATGAGATAAGAGAATGTATTAGAGATGGCAAATTTAAAGGAAAGCAAGTCAGAATATTAGCTTTTCCAATAACATTAGTAAGATGAATCGAGGCATTTTTAAAGCAGCAATATAAAACAGAAAATACTTTTTTTTTACAGCACATAATTAATTCACTTTCAGGAGATAGTGCTGAGGTTAGTCAGTTGGATGGATTCAAAAAAAGGGGAGATTTATTTCTCTGGCATGTGCTGAAATGCTTTGCTGAACTGGCACTTTCTGACATTCATATGTTACCTTAGGTAATTTTTTTAAAATAGCAGCTCTCTACTATCTTGCTTTAGACTGGGAGCTAACTAACTTTACTGATAAAAAATTAAATTTTGTTATCAATAAGGATGCCACATTAGGGGAAAAAGTGCAGAGGTATTTCCTAGAAATACCAGCTTTACCTTTATTTTGCAAGTGTGGAGGAAGGAGCTCTAGGTCCCTTCTCTTTAGTGCTCCCTAAGAAGAAAAGGAGGAATTTTTAAATATTTTTTTTAAATATCTAATCTTTCAGTTTATTTGTTCATGCTCCTCACTCACATTTGAGCCTTAAGCTCTGGACTGTGCTAGGTAGGCACTTAGTGCAGCTGCTGCCAGAGGTGCAACTTACAGCTCTGGTACTAGGATCTCCAAGGCCATACCAACTCTTGTCAGGCATCAAATTGTTGCTTAATAGAATACTTATGTGCTTCTAGCTCACTTTATTGTTGCCGTGAAAACCAAGAAGTTTCTTAGACGCTGAGAATGAACCTTCTGTTGTAAGAATCTAGACGAGTGGAATTAGTTGCTTGTCACCATGACTTGATTGCTCTACTGAACACATTAATAAAAGCTCTGCAAAAATCTTTTCAGCTAGTAGAATTTCTAAGTTAGTTCTGTAGAATTCATTCCAAGATTGTAAGATACAGTATTTTAAGGTCTAAAAATGGGTGTACAAATGTTTTCCTCACCAGGCATGGTAATAACATTCACATGTTAAGATAGTAAACAGTTTTAATCTCAGTAGGAAAAAATTACTATATCCAGGATGTTGAGGAAGTCCATATCATAGGCTAATCTGGTTATTCAGGGTAAGGGCAGAGGCTACCTTTCAAAAGTCTAGCATAGATATGCGTGGTACTTGATACAGTACACTGTTAGAGAACAAACAGCATGCTGGGCATAGGCAGATGTGTCCTGTGTATGTTAAAAGGCAGTACAGCCTGATTTATGCTTGTTATTGCAGTTTCTTGTAATCCATAATTAGTGTTCATCCCCAGACAGCAGGTGTTGGTAAATGAAAATAAATTTTTTAAAAAGACAAGTATTCTATGCTCACTTTCTGTCGTTACAGGAGTGTTTGTACTTGAATGCTTCAGATACAGTAGATGGAAAATAAGCCAGAGTAGACACTAAGGATTGTCTGTTCAATATTTGCCTTATCATTCTGTTCTGAAATAACACATCTGCCCATTCTGTATTATCCCCATGGACAAAAAAAAAAATCCAGCTTTGATGCATTAATAGTACACAGTTCTAAGCAAAATGTCTTTAAATATTGTGTTTTAAAATCCCATGACTGTAACCATTTCTTTATGTTTCAGTGTTTTAGCAGCTAGTAAATTGTCCATTTGAGATTAATATCAAATAAAGTATCATATCAATCTTACTGAAATCCAAATGGAAACAGTAGCAAAAGAATGTGTTGTTTATGATCAACTAGAATTGAATATTTTCATAGGCCAATAGACATATTTTCAGTTTAATTAAAATTTTCTCATCCTTGGTTACTTAAAATGGATTCTGAAGAAAATAATCTATGAATGACAAAGTTTTTCATGCTTTGGATAGCACCTGTGACAATATAAGAAACGTAGTTGAGACTAACTGAATATCTCCTTTTGGCCAACATTTTCTGTAGACATCAATTATATTTCATTAAGCTGCCCACTCATAAGTAAAGATTTTTATCATTGGCATTCAAAAAAAGCCAAAATGAGACATTTTGAACTTGGAGGTTGAACTAAGTTCTCCCCACATGACAGCCATTTCTAAAGTTAGCTTTTTCCAAAAAAAAAGCTGCTGTTCATGCTACTGTTCTCTTTTCATAGGACCCTGTAAAAAATCTTTCTTTGAGATCAGGCTTGTATTTTGTCTCTTGCAATATGAGCCCTGTGTTTGATGGTGACATTTGGAAGCCTTATTAGGAGAGATGCTTGTTGAAATCCATGGTGAGAGTTACCTTTCAGCAGCCTTTGCACATGTGGGGGATTTTTTCATAAAGACTTCATGAAATGCCCTTTATCTAGAAAGCTTCCTCTAGGTTCTGGAAGCTCAAATAGGGAATGATTGTAGACTCTCAGTCACCTCCATGTTTTCATCTTCACAGTGAATTGGGAACGCAGAATTTTTGATGTGCTTGTACAGCTTTGCTTTTCAGCAAAAGCTTCCCTTTCACCTAAGGTTTGAATATCACGCTTATGAACACGTAATTCAGAGAATTGCTCCTGCTGCAGCACAGTTCAGATTTCTGGGACAATGGTTGTCATCTAATTTAAAGGACTTGGAGTCTTTTGGTTTAAGTGACATGTATTTCTCTTCCACCTTCCCAGCTTGCACATTGTAAGATAAGTCTTTGGAAAGCCCATTTCCTAGCTGTGTGATGTGTGATGGAGCAGGAAAACCACAACAACCAGTTTAGCCTCACATACTTGTTTCTCTGTTTATAAAAAGGAAGTACTCATTATTAAGAATTCATTAACTGCAATATGCTACCTAAGTGTTCAATTTAATTTGTTCATTAATTGAAGGCATGTGCACTTTGTACGTCTGCTACACTGACCATATTGTGAAGTCCCATTCACTGTTACAAAACATCATTCATTATTGTCTGTTTCAGAGGAACAGCACAGCCAGTGCCAGTAAGAGAAAGTTTTTTTAATCAATATATTGTTTTTTCTTTTTTTAGGTATTTTCTCAGTGCTCAGCTTGGCATCTGAATGTACCACTCTTGCTGCTGAACTTCCCAAAGTGTCTTACGTGAAGGCCTTAGATGTCTGGCTGATTGTTTGTCTTCTCTTTGGCTTTGCATCCCTGGTGGAGTATGCTGTGGTTCAGGTAATGCTAAACAATCCAAAGAGAATTGAAGCGGAGAAAGCAAAGATTGCCAAGGCAGAGCAAGCAGAAGGGAAGGCTGGAAATGCCAAGAAGAACACTGTGAATGGCACAGGGACTCCTGTCCACATCAGCACTTTACAGGTAGGAGCTGCAAAGCTCTGTATGCAAAATCAGCATTATCCTCTATTAACACAATTTCAGGAATATATGGCCATAATAGTTTTGAATAGTGCTTACTCATAGAATTGGCCAAGACATTAAAAACATGCTGGTAACTAATAGCTAGCAATCTGACCAATTGGTCCCCATTGATTTGAAGTCAGATGTACTAAATGAAAAATTTGTCTTTTAATATCCTAGCACCATGGTTGCTGCTAAGCTTCAGGTAAATAAAGTAGCAAGAAGCTTTACAGTTGCTATTTTTCTCCTAATAAATAGCAGCTGTCAAACTGTAACTATTCAGAGGACAGGAGTCGCAGACAGTATTTACCGAGAACATACTCAAATAACAACCAGCTCATTGCTTTCCCTGGGATGGCCACAGCTGCACTGCATTGCATGTCAAGCGTCTGTGAGGCTAGGAATCCAGAAGTCTTGGCATTTGTAAAGAAAAGACAGGTCTGTTTGTCTGTCAAACAATTTCTGCATTTCTTGTGTTGCCTGATAGAGTTTATGTGTAAATCAGTCAGGTATCATTGTATGGATAAAGATGATGTGTACATCTTCACTGAGGCCAAAGGTTTCCATCATGTTGCTGAATTCCTAATGCTGTAGAAATCCCCATTTGTGCTCCAAGGGTTATCAGACATCCCAGGCCAACTGCTATTAGTCCTAAGTGATACTTATTTGATGTTTATTCTGCAGAGGAAAATACCTTATATGTGCAATATGAATTTGGCTTGTCCTTTTCAATGAGTCAGCAATTTTGTTGTATAAAATAAAGCTGTTACACCAGATCCAAGTGATACTGTAAAGTTACATGGTAACTTTAATGTTTCTTTAAGGAAGGAATAGTTTATGCCAGAATGACTGGAACCCTGGCCTGGTATCAAGTTGGGATTGATAACTTATTACCCCCAGTCCAGAAGAGCTGCAGGTGTTGCAGAGCGGTGCACTTAACTACTGTAATTCTCATCTGGAAGAATATTTTCTGGAAACTGTTTTGGCAGGCAACTAGGCTCAGCTTAGAGCAACCCCATGACTGCTTTGACTTGTGTCACACGTAATTCCCCAAACCCAGGCAGCAAGAGGCCTGGATAGAAAGAAAGATGGCTCAGCTACAGATTTGCTTTCCCTGAACTGAGTGGGATATTTTTGTGTTCAGCAATTTGCAGGTTCCAAATTCAGCTGTTTCTTGTGACAAAATAGTTCCAACAATCCAGCAGAGCAGCATATTTTTCCTATTTCAAGTACTTAAAAAGCACTAAGTGTTCAGCTTGATCAATGAGAAGTTTAACAAAAAACTACTGTTTTGCAGTAGTGTGAACAAAACCAATTGCTAAATGACTGATCTCCTTGGTATGTACAGCCTTTAAGGTGCTTGCCATGGTCATATTCATACAGAGAACAAAACTATATTTTATTACCTATGTTGTCCTTTCATCTTTTATTTTTTTTCCAAGGAGGCACTGGGTATATAGTGCATTTTAAGACTCAGAAGAAGGGGAATCATTGTCCACTGAAGTTAAGCAACACTCCCCATGAATGATATCTAGCAGCAGGCTGAAGGTTTTTAGAATTCAGACTTCAGTCTGCTGTCCAAGATCCCATGATATCTCCCCTCCATGATCTTGTAATGTCAGCCTCAGCTTCTCATGTTTGACCTGCACTTTTCAGGGTCTTCCCAGTTTGTTATGAGAGACCTTTAACATTCCAGTAGCTTCTGATGTTTTTTATACAGAGAGTTGCAAAAATATTGTTTACCAAGACATAGTGGAAATAGGTATTCATTGCTGGAAACGTTGGTCATGTGGCTGAGTGTCTCATGCCTAGTGATCCAGCTTGAATTCAGCCACCTGCTTCGAAACACAGCCTACCAGAGGAACAGTATCCTGAGCTGGTAGTTTTTGGGAAGATGACCAGGCTAAGATAGAAAATGGACCCAGACCAATGAATCATTTGACATCAGGATGTGGTAAGACAGTGATGCTAGATTTTATATATTTGAAAGCTATAAATCTGCCTAACTGAAAACTCCCTCTCTGAACCAGCTACCACGTGGGAGTACTTTGAGTTCTGGTCCCTGGGATAAGCCTGTACTGAAGTCCTAAATCAAAACAGGTGTAAATCTTTTGGTAGCTCTGACTCCTAATCCAAAACTAGACCTGCCTCACAAAATTTGGATTGCTCCCATACAGACCTAGTAATGATCAAGGAGAGAATGCATTTGTCATAGGGCAAATATGCGAGGGAGAGAAGCATTAAAGAAACAGGTAATGGAAAAAAATGTATATTGAAAGGCATAAAGAATACGAAACAAAAATAGGCCATAATGCTGTCCCAGAACTTCAGGAGCTGTTTCTCATCAGGATCACATAGGATTGTGTGGGAGGAAAGAGCAAATACTTTGCTGAATGTCTGGAAAGACTTAGGTGACCCGGTGTATAGCTTTAGGAGAAAAGGATGACTTAGAACTGCACCCCTGAAATGAGTATACATCCTGTAGAAATGTTTGAGGGTGTCCTTTTTTCGCATGGGCAGTGATACTTAGGCAAAAGAGAGTGAGAGTGTAGCTGGAAATGTCGGCATAGCTAGGCTTGAAACAGTGGATAGACCAGATGGGACTCAAAGGTAAAGCCAACAGCAAAGACATGGAAGCAGGAAACTCCAAGTGGGGAAAAACAGAGCATAAATAATTACATTCATAAGTATTACTGCATTTAAACGAAGCACTTATCAAACATTAACTGAATGGTGCTGATATATATCTGTAAGTTAATAGAGGGGAACCAAATTTAAATAGAGAAATTACTTTATTTCTCTTTAAAATGCCCCCATCTGAAAGCTGTGGCAGCTTGCCAGCATTCCCTGAGCAGCAAGTTGCATTCTTGCTGCTTTTGCTGCACTGCAGTGGTGATGTCTCTGCAGGAGATCTGGGGAGGGGGCCTGTATGTAAGGTACAGGAGTGTTCCTGGGTTGGGAAGGTCCTAGGTGTGGAGGTGATCAGAGGGAGTGCAGGGAAGCAAGTGAGGCAGCCAGGCATTCCTGGTTCCAGCCTTCATGGAACAACTTGTTTGCATGTGCTTGCTGTGTTTGTGAAAGTTAAAATGGTGTCCGGTTTGGAGATGTGGCATGTTTGGTGTTAGTAAAAAACAACTGTAAAAAACCCACATGATAATACTTAAAAATGCAAGGAGCTATTGTTCTACATTTATGACATGAGATTGGATAAAGGGATAGACTTTTCAGTATATCCTAAACATTAAAAGCTTAGTGTAATTTATAATTGAAGGCTAAGAAAAGTAGACAGTAGAACCTGTCTACTGGAAGTTTTCAGCAAAAATCACTTTTTGTTCTGTGTCGGTAGAGTCAGTGATCATGACCAATAGTCACCAACAGTGACAGTGAAGATGACAGGGTGAAAACAGTGCTCACAATTTAGCAATCACCCAAAGATAGAGAAAAGCTACCATGGATATATAGCTACTTCTCCTCTCCACCAAATCCTGCATACTGGCTGACGTAAAGGTTGCATGTTGCTAGTGTACACCAACACCCTGAGTCCATGCTTTATGAGTCATGCTCCCTGCAACAAAAATCCTTGAAATGTCACTGCCATTTTAAACATAGAGGCTTATCAGTATGACTGTCTGATTAAAGTCAAGTGGTCTGTCTACCAAGATTGCATTGAATCTGTAGGAAAAAAGAGAAAGTTCAACATAAGCACTTTTCATGTGTTTTTGTAGAAGCACTGATGGCAATGCATTTACAGTCAAAAAGCCATTAGAAAGTACAGGTTGGCTCCCTTAGCTCATAGCGGCTGCAAGTAGATGCTGTTCTAAGCAGAGCAGAAAATTATGCAACCTGGTGGTAACTGCTTTTCAGTTGAGGCGTTTTATTGGGAAGCCTCAGTAGGAGTTTGTGTGTGTTTCCTAGCAATGCAACATCATACAGTGAGAAAAACAAGCAAAAAGGGAAATGTTTCGAAGATGAATCAGTTTCTTTTTGCTTTCTCTGCTGACGTGATTACAGGGAGAGATTGCACTGTTGACTATAACAATACTCCTCGATTTTAAAAGTCACATTTCCATCAAGTGCATTTATAGAAGCTGTCCCCCACAGATAATGTGCTAATGACTGGAGAGAACATTTGCTAAAAGAATGGTTCTGGCAGATGATGAATAGCACTATGCAAGTGGTGGTAATAGCTCTAATCCCAGTTATTTTTAAAAAGAAGTGGTGCTGTTGCTTGCTTTATCCTGTCAGAGCCACATCTAGGCTGGGTTATGTTCATCTCTACTGATTTTTAATATACCTGACCACTGGTGGTGACCTGATCTTCCCATATTGTCTTTTTTCCTTGAGTGGCACTCTAGGCTCAAATTTTTATTGTAGAACCACCAGAAGTCCAGCTTACATTTTACCTTGTACACAAAACCACAGTCTGCAGCCTATTTTAATAGTTCCTGACAGCATTTCAGGTACAGAGTAGGTACTTTCTGCTCCAGTGACTCGTATTCATCCTTGGAGATAATTCAGAACACAACTGTAAAAAGACCCCAAGCAATCTGCTTTGAGCAGAGGGTTGTACTAGATGATCTCCAGAGGTCCCTGCCAACCTCAGCTATGCCACGATACTGTGATATTTTATGTATAAATATTTTTTGTGCTGTAGTTTGCAAGGGATTTTTGGAATGTGACAGCATATTCCTGCTCTGCTGCACCAGAAAATATACTCAGTCTGAATACAAACTAATGCTAAACAATCATTACTTTATTGGTGATCTACATCCATCATTATGTCAAGAGCAAGAAAAGAACAGAAAACAAGAGCAAGAAAGATTAATGACAGAGCTTGTTAGAAAACTCCTCCTCCATCTTGTATGGAACACTCTTACACAACTGGTAGCATTAGTGATAGACCTACATGCCAAAAAGAGGTTTGGTGCACAACAGCAAAGATGATTTTGTGGCAAGGAAGGTGTGCTGTGTAGGGCAGAGAATGCAGCATTACAGTAGAGAAATACTTCAGCCTGAGGGACACATGCTGAGCCTGAGAAGCAGCTGAACATGTTTGAAGCTTTTCTAGGAATAATGGACAATATATTTCTGCTCTCAAAAATTCTTGAATCAAAAAGGATGGTTTTTTTATTCCACTTCATGATGATGGGTAAAGAGGACTTGATCACAGGATGAAGAGTCAATTGCAAAGGATCTTTATTCTAGATGCATGAAACAAATTAAGTAAAGTCCTGATATTTTTGGTGCTGTGAAATATCAGATTTCACAAATTTGGGAACTTTCTAATCTGGCTGGAATAGTTTAAACTGAAAATATAAATGATGTTGGTGAGCTATCTAGCAATGTTCAGAACAGCTACAGACCAGATGTAAAGTTATACTTATTGAAAAGCCCTCAAAACCTAACAAACAGCGCAATTGAAAACAAACTCCCCAAAGATTTAAAACTAACTCAGCTTCAAGCATTTCTCTTTTCTTCTCACTGGAAAATGGAAGGTGATAACAATTAATATAAGTTGAAATCAAGCAAATAGGTGCAGATAATAGGTGTAGGTAAGAAAAGAGATACATGCTTAGCATAACTGAGGGCAATACGAAGTTACTTTGCATATATACCAAAATACAAAATCTAGTATGAACAGTAATGGTCCTAAGTAGGCAGAGATGCTGGTAAGTATCAAGAATTAGATGAAAAGGTTAAAGTGTTGAACACATATTCTGCTCTATGTTTGGGGAAAAGCCAGATATATTCAATCCAATAATGAAATAGCTCTCATTTACAGTAGCTAATGAGAATGTTAAACAATAACTATTAAAGTTAGATGTTTTACAGTAAAAATTTCAGCTTAAGTTGCATCTAGGATTTTTTAAAGAGCTGTTCTATGAGTACTGTTGAACATTAAAGTTGATTTTTTAATAAATCCTTTAAAACTGGGAGGATTCCAAAATTCAGCAAGAAGCTAACTTTGTGCCAGTACTTTTAAAGGCTAAGTGGCATAACGTGAATAATTATAAGCCTGACATCAGTCAGTGGAGAATATTGCGTAGCTTACAGGGAGCTGACTAATAATTATTATTTGTAAGTATTAATTATCTTTAATATTATTTGTAATTCAGCCTCATGTTAGCTAATAAATTTAAATAGGTCAGTGAAATTAAAGCTGATCTGTTTGTTTATTGATTTAATCAAACTGAATATGATTTTTTTAAGTATTATCAGTTAGATTTACAGAGGTAATGATGTGAAGGTAAGAAACTCTTAAGAGCATTTGACTTGGCTTCATATGTAGGCCTGGTTACGTCATGTGAATTATGCAAGATCAAGGTTAGATTTGTTACCATCTGTAAGTACCAGCAGTTAATAGACTAACTATAGTCATGCCTCGTGACTGAATATTGAAGCCAAATAAATTCAGGTTAGAAATAAGGTACATATGTTTATGGGGAACAAGGTCATGGAAAAAATTCTCTGTTCTGGATGTTTTTAAAGGAAAATCTAGTGTAACTAGTTTGGGCAGTAAATGTGGAAAGTGAGGAGGAGTACCAGAAGCAGCAGAGACCGCGATGGGGAGTTCCCCCTCCTTGCCAATCTGCATCCAGAGGCAGCACTTCTGTTTCCCCATTTTCTTCTCACATTATTCCCCTTGTTCTGCAACCAAAGCCTTTCTGAGCCAGTATGGCCCTGCTGCAGAGGCACACATGCTGCAGCTCTGGAGCAGCAGCAGGTGCTCAGTTTGGCAGTGAGCACCAGTCAGCCTGAATTTTGTACAGGGGGAGAAAGGATCATCACAAAGGGTCTTCTGGATGCTAGGAGTAATTTTTAAGTACTTCTGAGCTGTTCATCAAAAGACAGGTGTCCCGTCCATCATACCAAATCTAGACAAGGTGGCCTAGTCCTGGAAGAAACAGGGAATTAGGTCTGTGTTTTGGGTCAAGTCCCAAGAGTCACATCACCTTCCTGTGTTCTCCTTGCCCCTCCCCCACTTTATTCCAGAGGGACAAGGAGTGGTTGCCCAGGTCCTTCGGGAGTGTGTGGCGGCCCTATACTATCTGAGCAGCCTTCCCTTCCCAAACAGCTGCTCCACATCCCCTGCAGGGGAAAAGCCATAAATCTAGTGGAAGTATCCTGCGAGTTGGGTCTGGCCCACAGGTCATGATGCTGAGGTACGATAAGGCAAATGGTATAAAATATTTTCTGTGTCAGGATGAAGTCAGAAGGATATATCATTTAACAACATTTTCCTTTCTTTGCATGTCTTCAGTATAGTACTCTAAAATCAAGCCCTGCAGTATCATTTTTCACAGAAGTGGTTCCTGTAGCCTTTGGTAAGTGTTCAGGCCGTAAATGTGGAAAGTGAGGAGGAGCACCAGAAGCAGCAGAGGCATTGTTATGATTCTTATTAGGCTTCTAGCACAACTCAAGACAAAATGAATAAAAATCAGATAATTACATATATATACATTAGATATATTATATGACTTTGTTTAGGGAAAGCTGTAGGTCAACTAAAGCAAGTTTAGGTTAAAACAGAAATATTGGAGAATTGAAGAGATGTATGAGAAGAAATTTAAAAGTATATCTAGGCACCAGCTTACTACAGAAAATAGGAGCATGTCAGATTTGTAAACCCAGGGAAATGAATGAGATTATTTTCAAAAGTAATATATACTTATTAAAGAAAAATTTGGGCCAGGTTGCTCTTACAAGGGAAATTATGTCACCCTGTACTAAATCAGTACTCCAGCTGACGCTGAACTAAGCAGAGCTCTGTGTGAACATCCTGTGAACAGTTCTCTGTTTATAAGGCAGAGGTGACCTAGAATCCATTCTCTTAGTCCTGGAAGTGAATGAGAATCGACTTGTAACAACCTTTAGGGGAGCACTCTCTAGATACTGCAGTTGGAACAGGAATATTCTGTATTGTAAATGAGAGCACTTAGGCGACAATTAATGTCACTGAATTTTACAGTTTGTTGCTGGTTGTATGAGGAATGAACTACACGTTTGCAAGTCCAAAAGGGGGCTTATAATTTCATACATGATTCTCCTTCTCGTGGTGACCTTACTAAATCTTACTAGTTTTGACCATGGAAAGAATGTAATATTCCTGTAACTCTTCAGTTAACATGCACCTCAGTCCTGCAGGTTCCCTTTTCATTTCCCAAGGGTCTGCTTTACATCTTTATTACCTATGTCATTGGATATGATCTGATTGGAAGGAACATCTTGGATCAGTGACTAAGAGCATCATGTCACCCAGGGTCACATAATCATGTTTATCTGTATCTTAGTCACCGCCTTAATAGACAGTTTGCCCCTGCTACTCTAATAACGGACAATGTCCCTGTCAGCTCTTTGATGACTGGGAAACAGTTGCAGGAAATTTTTATGTATAGTTTTGCCTTACCATCAGGGAACATACATCTTGTTTTTCCTTTTTATAACTGGAATCTTAATTTTGTGTGTAACCTTGTTGTGGTTTAGGAATGGTATTCTCCTGTTTAGTACTCCATTAAAACCACGCACCACTCACTCGTTCCCCTCCAGCTGGAGGCACAAATGGCAAGGATCATGGTTTGAGATAGGAACAGTTTACTGGAAACAGCAATAAGATGAGAAAACAAAGAGTAACAGCAACAATATTATTAATAAAAGGTTAATATTATAATAAAAGGAATGATTCATGTGGAAAACTTTGTCAAGAATAGACAATACCATGACTCCCTCCACCATGTTTTGTCAACCAGAAGAAACTCCTTCTCCCTGGAAGAAAGTCCCTTTCCCCCGCCCCCAGCAGTGACATGAGGTGGTACAGAATAACATCCATGCCCTCACCATGCCCTCTCCTCCTGTCTACTGCAAAAAATTAACTCTGTCCTGGCCAGAACTAGGACAAGCTTGTACCTCTGTTTTAGTGCATCAGTTTCAAAATTTACTGTTTTCCCGAAAAATATAACTCTGGCAAACCTGGGAAGGTGTACCCATTGTTTGCAGAGGCAATATTGCCATGCTTGTCTTATACTTTGCACTAGAATCGTCCTTGTCAATAATGGGAGTAAAAGCCCCAGTCAAAGTTTAGGTCTTTTTCTGACTGCCGCAGTTCTTTCCATGCAGGATGCCTTGTCAGTTTTTCATTCATCCATAAGTCTGGTAGTGTATTTCACTATTACTATTTTACAAGAATATGATGATGCAGATAACCCAAACTATCAGCCAAAGACTACATAAAAACAGCCATGGAGAGAGCTGAGCGTAAAATACCTGAAAGCATTGTGGAGCAGAGACAGACTAATGGAAAGGAGGGACAGGCAGCTTTTGGAAGAACCAAGTTTTAGTGGACCAGTGGTTCCAGGAAACCTTAGTGAAACATGTTTATGTCAGTTGTCCATGTGTAAAGCCTGATTTGTGAACCAGCATTTTTTCAACTAACTCTCAGGTTATATATGTGAACAAATAGCGTGTATTCTTTTCCTTTTTTTTCCTGATTTACTGAGTAGTCCAATTGAAATGAAACTTTGGGAGAGGTTTACTCAAATCACAAAGCACAGTGTCTTGCAAGTAGTCTCTAAATCACTTCATGCTCCCTGAACAGTGTAAGGTTGGTCCTCTAGAGACGTGTTGAACCTGAAATAAAAACAATAAAAACTTTATAAAATCTAAGGGAAGGAATATAGGAATTTTTTATTTTTCAAAAAAAAAAAAACCACATGAGTTTGAAGGGCACCATATACTTTTTTTCTTTTAAATGTTCATTGTCTGCCAGAACTATTGTCTGATCTGTAAAAGACAATGATTCACCTGGGGTTACCCCACAGCACAGTAGTACTTAATCCTCAGGAGCACTGGCGGAGCTATAGGAAACATGAGTATCCTGTATTTGGATTTAGATTTTCTGGTTAAACACTTCTGCAGTATATGGATGGGAAGTGCTGAGAACAGTGTCACATCTGCGTCACTTGTCTTTAGAGAGGCACCAAACACCACAGGTACAAAGTGCCTTCTCACTGTGCAAGGTGGTCACCCTAGGATGAGGTATAGGATCTTGAGCTGGCAACTACTTAGAACCAGAACAGATTGTAATTAATTGCATCAAACATTGAATTTTAGGATCATTCTGACTATGGCTTCCAGACCTCGGAAAAATGCAAGTATTGAATAGTATCTCTCCTGCAGGTTAATCAGCATAGAACAGAAATAGCATATATGCAGCATAGAACAGCATAGTATCCAGAAATACTCCCCACAGAAATAGTCTCTCCCCTTCTATCATCTTAAAATGAAGGAGTCTAACTATAGCAGATTGCACAGCATGAGGCACCTTGTGCATGAAAAATTACACAATTATGAATGTTTGGATTAGTTTATATGATTGACTGATCATCCTTAAGTACTTTATAACGTAACTATTCCACAAATTAGGCTGATGTAATGTATCCCTATCAACAAGCAATTTCCTATATGTTTGTTTGCAGTGTTCTCTAGCAGCTGCATTAGGTTTGTTAATGAGATATGGTGAGTAGATCATGATTCCCCTCACTCTTTATTTCATAGGTTGGTGAGACCAGATGCAAAAAAGTTTGCACTTCGAAATCTGATCTGAGATCAAATGATTTCAGCATCGTTGGAAGCTTGCCAAGGGATTTTGAATTATCAAATTATGACTGTTATGGGAAGCCCATTGAAGTCAACAATGGGCTTGGGAAATCTCAAGCCAAGAACAACAAGAAGCCTCCTCCTCCCAAGCCTGTCATTCCATCAGCAGCAAAGAGAATCGATCTTTATGCAAGAGCACTGTTCCCTTTTTGCTTCTTGTTCTTCAACGTCATATACTGGTCCATATATTTATGATAAATCTTTTATTTCTTTTTTTTCATATGTGTAAAATATAACCCATTTCATTATCCCTTCCCAGTCATGAAGACCACTGTGTTAAATTATTTGCATTTGCAAAGCAATATGTTGCATCTTGATGCCGTGCGATTGTACTGAACATATGGCATCTGAAATTGAATGAAAGCATGACACTGCAATGTCTGTGCTCCGACCAACGTTGTATATAAATGTACAGCACACATCCTGCTTTGGGAATATATATGAAGGACAATGCATACTACATTATAAAGCTGAGTAACGCTCTTCAGTTATTAGTAACATACAGAAATTTAAAGTGTTTCTGACAATGAAACTGATGTGCACGTTGAGTATTATTAAAATCAGTATTCTAGTATATGTAGTATTTAACAGCTTTTCTGCTGACTTTCAGAGGGAAAAACCACCCACCAAACATCTTGTTCTTGTATAATTTTAGATGGCACTATTGAAGAATAAACTAAGATGTAATTCATATTATTTAGACTTTGTAAGTGAAGACAGCATCAAATAAGCGGATCTTGTCTATGTGGAAAAATAAAGATCAGAGAACTACTAATTTTGTAAAATCAGCTCATTTAGGAAAAAAAAACCTACAATTGTGTCCGTGAAACAGGCACACTTGAGTGTGTGAGAATATGCTGACAATAAAACATTGGGCTAGATTTCGACTGCTGTTTCTTTAGGCACAAACTAGATACAATATGTCAAAAACAAACAGGCCACTTTCTGGACTAAAGGTATCAGGAATTTTGGAGAGGCATCACAAGATGCATTTCAATATCAGGTTTGTTATACATTTTACATTACTTTGTCTTCTGGCTCGGGTTCTATAGCATCTGGCAAACCTGCAGCATGTAAGTCACATTTTTGTTGTTGCACTGGACGCATCTTACTTGACTTGTTTTGTTTATCCCCTTGAAAGCTTTAATTTTAAACAAACCAGTTGTCAAGATGAAATCCCATTTTCACCACTAATTATATCTTTTCTGTTTGTGTGCTAGCTAACACATAGCCATGAGTAGGAGTGAAAATGTGTCCAAACGTCCAAGGGGCTGAGACTCTTAAATATATCATGAGCCCTGGTATGCCTGTTTTGATTAATGGCTGCCCTCACCAACCCATTGATTTGGCTGTTATGTTTTGAAGAATAAGGTCCTATGCATAGAACTGTTCTGATAGGAGACTGCTTTCCATTTTCCAGAGGAAACCCTATGGGCTGGAGACTACCTAAACATGGGCTCCTTGGGATGCACAGAACAGGAACTGTGGGCAAGTCATAAGATGAAATGCAGCCAAGAGAAAGCAGCATGTATGTAGTGGTGTGTTCCCTGAGAATGCACAGGGACTTGGCCCATGAGAGTGTGCTGTAGAGAAATATGGCTCTACTTGTAAAGCTGAGGCACTGCAGCTGGTTACGGTATATGTTACTAGCTGCAGTATGAAAATGAGGCAGTTCTCACTTACTTTGCGATTCATAAAAGGAAATATGAATTATTGGTTCCTCACAGGCTGGGAAGGAACTAATTTAAATACATGAGACCTTTCATAGTGTGGAAACAGAAAAAATCCCACTTGTTGTGCTACAGTTCTGGCACACCCAGGATGTGTTGAGCAGGCCACCACAAGTGGGCTGTTGGATCACCTGGGTGTTGTCCGCCATGAGAATGTCCACACATAGCGAGCCTTAACAACCAAAAGGTCAAAAGAAGGAATATAAGAAGAGCAATGGAATGCCACACTGGCTTCACTTGGGCATCTGGCAAACCTGCATGCATCCAGGGCCTTTTCTAACCACTGCCACTTTGTGATCAATAGACTGGTTGCAAAAATTCATGTTTGGGTTGAAGAGATCTGCCCTTCAGAGCATGGTCACATGCTTTTCACCAGCTTCCGGGCCACTTCCTTATGGAGGTTTCCATGTGGAGGTTTCTACTCATGGAGGGAGCCACTCTACCAAGTGGCCACAGTTTATCCTTTGGATTTATTTCTGGTCCAAGGAAATGGAAGGGAAATCCCTAATGTTACTGAGTTTTCTTGAATTGGGGCTGAGGGAAATATCTTTAAGGTCTAGTTCAAAGTTTTAATATTTCTGTTAGTTGAAGGTAATTGCAGAGTTGTCAGAGACTCTTAAGAAGCAATAAAGATAAGTGGAAGAGAGGATGGAAGGGAGAGGGAACTTTTATACCTACAGAGTGCTATATTTATAGACATTATTTATTCTCATACTTGTATTTTTTCTTACAGCACTGGAAGACAAGGAAATAATTTCCCTGTGTTGGAAATTATGTGATTTTTGGAAGATAATTTTCTTGTTGGAACTCTTATTAAATGATTTATGTGTAATTAATGTCCACATTCTATCTGTAAAATCTCAATTATAGATTTTATTGTTAAATTAATCTTTGTTCCTTCTTGCTTTCCTGCTTACTTGATGGCTTTTGTGTTTTATCATAAAACATTTAATCAATAATACACTGTAATTGCTTTCCAACTCATACAAAGGGAAGCAAAAGGAATGTGTATTGTTCGGATAAAGGCTTTTTGTTCATTACAGCACAAAAATTAAGGCCAGAAGCAAAGTTTAACAGTTTTAATTTGAAACTAAATTTAAAATGAACCACTATCAGCTATAAAGTATTAATTTTCTTTTTACTTACACTAGATAGTAGTGCAGTATTTGTATTACCTTGGAATATATTAGCTTGTCCTACTGAGCAGTAATAATTGATTTATTTAATTTTTCTTCTTTTCACTAAAGGTCATCGAGAGTTTTGCATACCGTCTTACATTATGGTCCTCCAGCACCCTCTAGTTGTAAAATTTTGCCTGTTTACTGATTTCCAGAATGAAGTGCAAATATAAAACTCTATAGGCAATATCGGATCTTACTTGATCATAATAACACAAAAGGAAAAAACTATTATTAAATTGAAAATATTAAAAATAAATACTACTAATAAATAATAAATAATAATAAATAAATACTAAATCAGTGTACAGCTATAGAAACTTGCCATACAGTATGAATTCAAAATTGCAGAAAGTAAGAGGTTCAAATAGTGGAAAAGGCGAGGTTCATGAAGTACACACTAGTAACTGGATTAACTAGTCTTAGTCTTAATGATGCCTGAACAAACTACATGACAGCAAAATCTGTTTCTGAGGGAGAGACCATCTGTGTTTCAGCTGACATTTACATTAAGTTCTGCTGCTTGCTGGTAGGAGAGTTACAAATTTTTGTTCTACCCTCAACATAAACCTCAGTATTTTCTTGCCTCTTAAGGTTTGAGGGGTAGTATCCATATAGTTAATTCCTTTCATTCATAGTGTCATTGCCTTTTAGATATCTGTACTCTTTTTTTTTAGGATCTTAGGACACATTCAAACACTGCATCAGGAATTTCTGTGGAGATTAATTAATTCATTTCTTACCTGCATCCACAAATTTAAAGTAGACAATAAGTAAAGATGTGATTTGAAAAGTATATCAGCTGCTATGTGTTAATTCCCTGTAATCCACACCTCATGTTTGACACGCAGTTTTAGGAGCAGCTCTTTAGTGGGTAATGGCACCTCCTCTTTTTCTCAGTTAATTCTAGCTGAGATGGTATATGTAAGCAGTCTCTCTTTTGAGTGAGGAAAGGAGTTTATTTTTGTAAGTGCAGTGTACAGAAGATTGACCACTTGGAAACACTGCCAAGCAGCTTTCATTCTTCAAAGTCTTCAAATTAATTTGGACTGGTAACAGGGTAAAGGGAGACTGTCTTTAGCACCGTATTACCCATTAAGAGAAAGTAGCAACACTGCCTTCTGGGTTCTGGCAATGGGCACGATCACAGCAATTGATCTGGCTGTATAATCATTTAAAGGAAATGCATTTACAAGTAATCTTTATTTAAAAATATCTTATTCTGAAGAGGGACAATACCTTACTTAAGCAGTCTGCTATAGCTGTTAAGGGACTCTCTTAAGAGACTTTATTATACAGACCATGGGTCTCTTCTTCAATTAAAGCAGCTTATCATTATGGTTACTGAGTGACTTGTGATAAGGATATTTATAGAATAGGTAGCATTAAATTATTTTCAAGGGAGTGCAGCCTGAATATATGCTGTGCCAAGTGATTTTTCAAGCTATTGAGATATCGTAGTGCTGCAATGAGTACAAATGAGGTGTGTAGCAGATAAGGGAATGATAGGATACTGTTACTTGATGCTTTGGTATGCTAATCCTGGGATTAGAGAAGATAATGTAGGAAGAAATTCAGATACAGAGAGACTGAATAATGGTTTTGTTTTTGTCTACAATCTAATTTGTGTCTAACAATTTAATTGTTTTGTATATAAATGAGTTACCTTCTTTTTGTATAAGGAATTAATAAAAAAAAAAAAAAAAGAAAATTAAGGTCATCTGTGGTACCCAAAAGATACAGAAACTAAGTTGTTTCATATGAAGTTCTACACTTAAGTAAGCAATGGAACACAGAGAAAAAAATTATGCAGTTTTAAGGACATAAATTTTACATAATTTTTATTTTGTCTACACCAAGGTATCAAATGAATCACAAACAATCTGGGCTGCTTGCAGCACTCCCTTTTATTCTGATTTACACGAAAAAGGTGCCTACCCCTCTATCCCCCCTACACTTGTCCTCCGTCCACCAGTGGGAAGGGTGTCAGCAGACATTTAAAATAAAGATTACCTGGCTATTTTGAAACCTTTCTGAAAGCCCTTGGTTGCTTTGACTATATCTGTGCTGCAGTCACTAAAATGCCTGCAGCTAACGCAGGCTTATCCAAATTAGCCTTAAACTAGATGTTTTGGGGAGGGCTGGAAACATCACCATGGTGATGGTGAGCTCTGGCTGGGAAGCCTACCTGCTGGCTAGGACAGGAAAAAATATACTTGGTGTTAACCCCCACAAAGCTTTATGCTGCCTTGGCTGTTATGCTGAAATGGTTGGTTTAAAGTTAGCTCGTGTGGGTGTTTATCAGCCCGTGCCTGTGAAATGTAGGTGTATGCTGGATGACGCACCGTGTGCTAGGACAGAATCAATTCTTCCCACGGGTGATGTGAAAGATGCCACTGTAAAATATTCTCTCTCCATGAGTCTTGATGACGTACAGGATTTCTGACATGTTTAGTTTTGTCAAGTGACAAGAGCATTCACTGGTAGTGACAAAAAAAATGCCAGTTCATTTTCCCTAACCAAGTGCACATGTAAGTGAATGAATTGGATTCGCCCATCTGAGCATGAACGAGGATGCTTCCCAAGTCTAAGTCATAAGACTATCCCTTTTATGAGGCATTCTGTTTAAGGATTAGATCACAGTCTTTTGAATAAATAATGAGACTAAAGGAACTAGTGAGACTAACAAGACTAAAACTGTGTCTTCTTTGGCTTCCAGGTTGTCTGTCCATGGAGGTCAACCCTGATTTTGAGAGGGACTCATTGATTGCTTTTCAGCATGGGGTTTCTCAATATGTCAGAGCCTGTGAGGTTCTGGAGAACAGCAACCACTGACTCCCTCCTAAGGGCCTTCAAGTTTGCTAGTCAACTCATCTTTGGAGTATTGAGATAAATCTATAAAGTCTGTCTGGCACCATTAGCTGTCATACAGAGACAGGACGTACATTAAACACATGTCTTTTAGTACAAGAAAATTAATGTTCTTTTCTCTTATTGCATGAAAGTATGGTTTACAGTGATGGAGACCAACCAGTAAGACAATGTGGGTTACTAAGGATTTCTGTTCCACAGAAGGTTGCTTAGGCCACATAACGTGCTTTGAAAGGAAGAAGTATGGGGACTGTGGAGTACAAAGGATAAGGTATTGTAAAACTTTTTCACCTGGTGAGTTCTTTGGGCTGTGACAGTGGATAGTGTAGAGACGTTCATATATATCTATGTAGTTCTGTTTCTTTCTAAGAATATTCACAGTGGGAGTAATTTTTCACTTGAGGAAGCAAACACAAGGTTTTTGGGCCAAGAAACCCTCCTGAGTATAGCAGGTCAAGTTCTTGTACCATTGCCCTCTGCAAAAACCTTTCAACTCAGAGGAAACCTTCTCTAGAGCCATAAATTGCAAGAAAAACCTCTGCTGAAACTGATACTGCTGCTGAGAGGAAAAGCTGAGTGTAGGCAGTCCCTGTGCTTCCACCTTCTTTCACTGTAACATAAATCATGATAATCAACAGCATTGTTTAGCTTTTCTGTTCTGCAAAGCATTCCTTTTATCAAGCCTGAGTGATTTCCTTGGCAATACACTTCAACCATCCTTTCATCTCCTTACAGTCAGAGCAAAGATCGTGTGTGTGACTGTAGCAGAGTTCATGGAGCCAAGCCAGTGCTGATGTTCAAGAACATATGAGAAGACCCGGGACCCTCTTGTTTCTGAAACTTTACCTGGGTTATGCCATTTCAGTTATGTCCCTATAACTCAGAGTATTGTGATGTTTGGGTAACATCTCACTACATGCATTACATTTTTAAATTAAATGTATTGAATCATGAATTTCCTGTCAAAAGCAGAATACAAAAAAAGTAGTCTATGTGATGTTTTTCAAAATGTTGATTTCCTCCATTAACCTTAAAACTTGCATTTAAACCAGAGGCTAGGGAAATAGTGTTTCTTAGTGTTTAATAAGCCTTACATTGTCATAACAGATTTATCAGTGTCTCAGTCAGGCTTGTTCTTCCAGATTAATTTGTTTGTTTCTTTAACTCCCAAAGGCCAGCTCACTGACAAACATTAATTTCAACACTGGCTATTTCAAAAGCAGAATACTGACAGGAACTGACTATAAAAACTATGTTTTTGACCAGTACCACTTCAGCATCAGCTTCTGCTTTTGACAAAGCCTATTTTGCTACCTGCTCCTGCTTCTGACAAATCCTGTTTTGCCTCAGCCTACTGGAGGGTGTAAAATCTTTGTAGGCTTTTTAAAATATCTCTCTGATTGTGTCAGCTTCTGAGGCAGTCCTGTTCCCATTATCCTTCTGGATGTGCGTCAGGACCAGGCTATTACAGAAGCAATCATTTTTTTAGGAAATACAAATTATATACAGCATCCACCATGAGCTATCATCTACTTTATGGAATTAAATTTTTGTCTTTATTTATTAGTTCTTTATATTTTGTAGTTGGTTGTTTCCTCAAGGTAAGAATTTCTTAAATAAATAAATTTCTTAAATGAATAAACAAATGTGCATAATGGCAGCATAATGGCATAACATCAGCCTTGTTTGCTTTTTCTGGACTTCAGGCTCTTGCCTTGCCGTGGTCTTGCCTTGCCAAGAAGGTTTCAGAGCATCTGCTGCATCTGAAGTCATGATGGCTGCCCTATAGAAGCCTGGACAAGGACAAGAACCACTCTCCACATAGGACCTGCCCTGTACAGCTGCATTCAATACAAACTGGCCAGAGGAAATCACAGCTAGGTTTCCCAATCCCTCTGCCTTTGCGTTAATGTGCTCATTACATTCACCATTTGATGAGTTTTCTTGCAACAGAGAGGCACTTTCTTTAGAAAAATAACAACAATGATGCCATAGTAATATTCCCAGACACTGCAATTTCATGGGAGTATTTTATCGCACTACTGTAGAATACTGAATGTTATGGATTTTACCATGGGAGATTTTGAACAGCAAGGGCATATCCAAGCTAGCAGCACTGTATTAACTGTTACCCATAAGCACATCTTTATTGCTTTATTTGTCATATGTTTCTATATTCTTCCTATTTCAGGAAAATCATTTTAAAATGAGAATTTTCTAAGCATACCACAGCTTATTGTGGTTTACCCTGTTTTTTCCCGCAGGAATATAAGGAAGAGATAGTGTATTTTACATTACAGTGCTCTTGCAGCAAGTTTGCTAGTGTCTTTGAAGAAAGTCTTGATGAAATTAAATAGGAAAAAAATTTCATAGAGTGTGCAAATGAAACAGCCAGGAAAACTCACACTGAGAGTCTGATGAGCTTTGACAATTGGAATAAATTGTTTTGTCTGAAAGGAGATTCCAGTCTTAAAAGACAGGATAACGCTGAATCTTTCAACAGTTTTCGTTTCTCATCTGAAAAGAAAAACAAAGCTTTATAGGAAAGACCAGGTAGTCTTGTCCATACTGATCTCATATCTGCACATGGCCATCATGCTCTCCTATAATATATCTTTCTGCCACTTCATGCTGCAACAACTCAGTTGATGGAGTTATTTCTTCTTTGACCAAGCAGTGAAAGGACTGCTGTTGGCTGACTGCACACGGGGCACAGCTGAGGGCATGGCTCTGTGTACAGCCCAAGTCTGAACGTCGTGCGTAAGTGACGGTATGTAGCTAAACATAGTACCCAGTCAGTAAAGAGAGGCAAGTGTCCCTTCCCCGAATCTCCAGTGCAAGTTTGGCAGATTATTTCCTCTATTTTCTCATGTTCCTCTGCACCAAGTAACAGAGGACAACAAGGTGGCTTTCTGTTGCTCCAAGTATCTTTTGTTTAGATTGGACGTAGCTAGGGTGAGAAAAAAATCTGTTGCCTATATGTTGTACACTTTCTTAAGGCCCTACTGTAATGCACACAAATATGATGGGCGTAAGTATTTTAGTCATTATTAGTCATAGAATTGGTGGCATACAGTGGTGATATCTGTATTTGTCTGCTCCCAGTCTTAACATTTCAGGAAGTATTCTGGCTCTGATATTAAGTGCCTGATATTCCCTCTCATTTACATTGGCTTTACACTATAGTTCTTTCTGCTGTACTGTCAGAGGAGAATCAAACCCACTGCATGCACACAGTCTTTCCTTTAATATTGCTTCTTTCTGATATCTAAAGAGGATTCTTAAAATAACCTCACAGTTCCTAACTTGGATCCAAATTCCACTGAAGATTCTGCAGAGTAACAAAAGAAGAAGTTGTAGCTTTTAAAATGATACATTTATTCATTTATAATTTAATGTACATAAACATAAATATATTTAATATAATGGAATTCCTAGGACTAAGCCTTCATGAAAATAGCATGTCAGGATTTAATAAGGTATCAGTATTTTCCCCTTCCATTATTACATTTTTATTTTGTTTGGCAAATATTTGCAAAGTACATCCATACAGTACCGTGTATTTTCTCAGTTTCCTGTAAAATAAATCACTCCCTGCCAGGGCACAAAGTGAACTATGTGGGCCATAGGATATTAAATCACATACTGGAGTAACTCCTTCAATTACAAATTCAGAAGTGTTATCACATGTAATTACAACAATGTACTCTTTTTTAAAGAAAAAGTGTGATTATTTTGTATGCGATATTTTATTAAAATTCTAATTTTAGTTATTATACATAGTAATTAATCAGTATATTTTTAATTACTAGCAAATACATTAATAAAAGGGATATAGAAAAATATGGATATGTTTCCTGGGGTTTGTTATCTAAATCTTTGGGGTGGTAAGTTCCTGTTAGGCAATACAGTCTGTCATTTTATAGGATGTAATCCAACAGCAGTGTAGATAGAATTACCTGGGGACTGGTTTATACACAGGAAGTTAAGAGTGCCACACGTCTGTCTGACTCACACATTTCCTACTGCCAGGTTGTCTTTTGTGGTTGATATTCAAAAGGAAAGGAAAGAAAGCCCGTGAAGGGTGCTATTTTCAATCATTTTAACTTCACTGTCATTTCATGGGATATTACTGTAATTGATTATCCATATGTATCACACAATCATTTGTCAATAACACCAAATTGTCTACTCTTCTAAGGAAGCACTGAATTGAGTTGAGCTATAATTAATAAAATTATAAAATAATCAGATGATGAATGGAGAAAATTCCATGCTAAAGCATAACATTTATTCTACAGACTTTTTTATGTGCAGTACTGCAAGAAGCAAGGAAAGAAGCAATATTGCAATCTGCTATCTTGTTCAGCAGTAGTGCTTGGAGTGCTGGTGTGATCTGTGATTTTCCTTAACTGCCTCAAATAACTGAACTCTTCTTGCTGTGAAGAAAATCTGAACTATAGCTACTATTCTGGTATGAAAACATCAGTAAGAACTGGATGATTCTGGATACACGTTTGAGGCAAGCAGTTTCTGATCTCTTTATGTTTCCCTAGCTGTTTTTAAAAGAGGTCTTGTGTGTTTTGGATAAGCTCATTTCATTGCTTTTGACGTTTATTTGCTACAGCTGATCAACCTCTAAAATTAAGGTCCTATTTTGTTAGTAATACTAAAACCACAGGGAGCCAGCAGAATACAGGCTAATATTGGTGAGGGTTCTCCTGCTGAAAATGGCTTCCAATGATCTTATTTACATCAGATACCATCAGCAAAGACATTTTTATAATTTTAGTTGTAGAAAGAGAATTTATTAGATCACAACAGAAGATCTGCTTGATTTAACAGAAAGGCATTACTGTTACATGCACAGTACCTACAGCTGGTACTGACAGGTTGGGTACAACCAGGATTTGGGAGAGATGATGTATCCTTGTCACTGGCCCACATATTCCTAGCTGTGCCATAAAACACCTCACTCTCCATGTTTTCCTTTGTAGCTGGTTTAGACTTACAACAGTGATGTTTTCAAGTTCAAGGTTAGGTTGTTCCTTTGTGCTCTTAATTACAATTTCTGAACTGCCCTTGAGACTCCATCAGCTCATCTCTTTCTTTTTGAGCCCTGGATGCATTTGTTCATTGTTCTGTGTATTTGGCCCTGTAGTGAAAGGAAACCAGAAATTTAAAATTGTTCAAAACCCAAGTACCTGTGCACATCACTTCCGTGCATACGTTTTATTAAGGGCAATGCAATTAGCAAGGCACAAGGTTCAGCCTCAGGTTAAATGAAAACTACATAGCCCCCCAATGGTGGCTAGCAGTTAATCTGTATAACTTTCCACTGCAACAAAAATGAAGTTTCAGTAAAGACAAGCAGCATCATTTTGGCTGTCTTTAATGCTGCAAATATAAGCCAAAACTTTTCTACTCTATGCTCTACTATTAAACCCTATATTTAAAGCAATTATGCAATTAGAAGAATGTTATTTTCTGCACATTTACTATGAAGAAGATGTGTTTCTAGTCCAAAGTATGTAATTAAATGCCTCATAAGAATTGGTTACTTTTTTCTTAAATTTTTGTTTTGTTTGGTTTTTTTTTTCCCCTTCCATAAAAGCTTGCCTTTAACACAACACTATTGCAACTAATCTCTCCTGGGAAGATCTGCCAATGCAGAGGTGAAAGTAAAAATATCTGTACTGTGAACTAGTTCTGGGACTGAACCACTGAAGTGTTTTTTCTGAACTAAAAATAAACTCCTGTTGAGCACAACTCTGTACATTTCCATGATAACCTGAGCCAGCTGTTTCTTGACAAAATTGTTTTCTTAAAATAAAAATTATTGATGTCAAACATGTAAATGGTGAACTCAAATGAAGTTCTCTTGCAGTAAGATTCAGTGATGAGGATAAGTGAGATGATATTTCAAATCCAACAGTCCTTTTAATCTTATTTTCTATTTTTGGTGAGATTTTAAAAATGATGGTGTAAAATGCCTGCAGTGAGTAATTGAACAAAACAAAAACTTTCTATCTTTTGTATATTTCCTGAAGAAAGAAATTATGTTGTCTTATGCAATTCTATCTGTTCCTTCAATCTAGTTTATTTTTAATGTTGCTAAGTGCTTGAGGTCCATAATATAATTTCTGCAACAATATGTCTTTTACTTACTATATACACTATTTTAACATTCGCTGGAGATTTTTTGTATTATTGACATATCTTTTAATTTTTTTTTAAATGAAAAACATAACAGGGGCCATTGGACTCATCAGTGTTTAAACTCTTACTCACTGTATCTTATATTTCACTTTCTCTTCCCAGTGAGAAAAGCCCTGACAAAATTATAAAATTATAAAAGTGATCTAAATAAAATTATCTGTAATAACATAAACATTTTTTAAATTAAATCCACACCATGAACATCTCTCTTTTTAAAGGAAGGTTTTGTTTTGTTGTTTTTTTTAATTTTAAAATAAAATTTAAAAACAAAAAATGCGGCTTTGCTCAACTTAATTACAAATGAATTTATGCCCTAGTGCTCAGTTACCTGTGGAGTCATGAAACCATCTTATATTGCCAGTTCAGTGTGCATTTGCTATAACTGTGACCAGTGGCATTGATACAAGTGGAACCTGATGTCTGCGTGCCTTCTGATATTGCTGTAAGTTTGAAAGGGAAACACCCCTACAGAAGAAGAAAAGTGGAGCTTTCATTTACTTTCTTGGTGACTGCAGTGAATTTTGTTCTTTACTGTGGAGGGCGTAGAAAAGCAGCCTGTTACCATCATATATCTCCCCATGTTTGACAGCTAGCCAAATTGCCTGTGCTCCACTGAGCAGCCTGGCACCAGCCTCCCAGGCACCAAGGGATGGAGCCAGGTGACACATCACTCTCTCCCCCTCTCCTGTGTTGGCCCCTGACTGGTTTGGTCTCCAGGCCAAAAGCAGAGTTAGCACTGGCGTTGTTATTGCAGCTTTTTTTGTTCAAGAAGCTCTTGGCCTCAAAGCCTTGTGCAAACGATGTGAACAAAATCGTATAGAAACTGTTTCAGACAAGAAGTTAAAAAGGAGAAATTCATTCCTGCCCTGTGGAATGCTATGAGAAGCTGTCTTCCTTGGATTAAGGAGTTTAGTGGTTAGTTCTGCTGTGGTGGAAAGCATCTTTGCAAAGCTTACGTGAAAACTATTCTGAATCCTGTGCGAGGTCATAAAACAAATTACTGTGTTGATTAGCATGCGAAACCTCTGTCAGTAGGAGTTCAGTGTTCATGAACTAACTTTACCTGTTGGGATATAAAAAGAAGTCAAGTCTCTGATGCTCACCAGATTTGTAACAGGTTCAAATTTGAAAAACATCAGCTGATTTCTCCAGGTTTCTAAGGTAAATGGAATAGGCATATATTTTATGAATATTTTTATGTATGAATTAAGCATTAAACTAAGAACGTGCCTTCTCCATGTTAAGAATGATCGTTAGACAGTCTATTTCCCACAGGCTGGTATTTCTCCTGTGTTCTTGTTCAAAATACTACCTCTGGATACTCACTACAACAACAGATACAAATTTCTACAATATTCATAAAGTTAAGTGCAGCCATAAGGAATATATGAGCAAGCATATACAAAAGTTTTACTATTACTAGCATATATTAGCCTTGAGTTCCAATCTGTCTGCAATTTGTAGATCCAGAGCTGCTTCTCAATATCATTGCTTGGGATTCCAAAAATACGAGATCACCACATGGTGATGATTGCTGAGGGAAAAAATCACCTAGTTTTCAGGAAATTCCTTCTGTTGTACAGAAAAAAGTTTCAAGTCACAAGGGAGTAGAAATCAAAGAATGAGTAACACTGAAACTGTACCCCAGATATGTCAGTAGAGAGCAGACTATAACATTCTTGTCAGGTTATATTTGCCTTTTAACATTTTAGTGTGTTGGTTATGAATGCAGGGAAGTGTGGTGGAGAGGTGATTTGACAAGTTCTGATGAAATGACAAATACCATACCTCAGCAGAGAACAGTCCACCAGTATATGAAATTCAATGTCTTCATCATCTCCAAAGGCTTTTTCGTGCTGAATAACGAGCAATACATTTCTCAGGTATTTTCTCATTCATATTTCTCATTTCATACAGGTGACAGAAAAGGTGCAAGGCTAAAGAGGAATTTAAATGATTAAAAAATTACCTGGAAAATGGTTTTAGGGTTGATATTTCAAACATAGATGCTGGCATGGAAAAAGGAGGAAGAACAAGATGAGAATAAAAAACAACACTGGAGTCAAGGCTGGCATTGCTCATGGAACAGATGGGAGAGGTGGCAGATGAAGAGATGATCAAGGCTGACTATTATACTCTAAAGCAAAACCCCAACACATCTGAATTAGCTGTGCTCCACAGGGGGAATGGGGAGGGTAAAATCAAAATAACCACAGAGAAAAGGGTATTTTGATGTCAATACATTGGAAAACAAGGTGGAAATCAGACAAGGAAAGAGAGAGTGAAGAAGAAAGGTAGCAGGTAGGCAGGGAAATTTAGGACAGGAATAAGAAATGTATCTCTTGGGTCTGAGACAAAGCAATGGAAGTTTTTATATAATTGGAAGAAAAAAGAAGATATTGCCAGACAAGAATCATGGATGCAGCATGCATAGTCTAATCTGAAGGTATTTCAGATTGTTGTAAACTATTGTAGGTTTTCCACACACAAGGTTTATTCAGCATATACTTAAGTGATTTTATTGGTAAAATAGATACAACACTTCTTGCAAAAAGCAAGAATGAAATTAGCTCAAATAAATATAGTAAATCTCAAATGGCTATAAATTTCTCACAACGGTTGGCTAATCTAGTAACAAACTGGACTGTCACAGCTACAGCTACACAGCAAAAAGAAATGAAAGCTGTACAATTATTACTAATTATTTTACATTGGTTGTAACACAGGGTAGTGATGTTGCTTTTTTCATCATCAGAACCACATAATAGGAGGTAGCATAAGCTATTCCTTAGAGTGTGTTCTCCCTGGGTATATGTACTGTTAATGGGAACAGTACGTGTTTGCTAATCAGAAGAGGAAGCAGAATGAGCATGGAAGATCAAGACGTACTTTTTATTTTTAAAAAGACTCTTGAGATCCAGAATGAACATATGGAACTACACACTTTGAGAAAGATTTGGAACTTGGAACATTCATTTGTATTTCCTCTTTATTTACATTTACTGGTATTTGCGAAAGTTATGCAGATTTCAAAAATATAAAGACAACAATCTTTTTGGAAGGGAAGTATTTATCGAGTGGACATGGAATAAGAGTATTCATTCATTGGTACAGCATTTTTGCGTTCTACAAAGTCTGCACATATAATGAAAATAATTCTGAATATAAACCCCATATATTGATAGCATAAAAGTCCAAAAGGGGCCACTATAACTATTTAATCTGAGCCAAGGGCCTTGTCAGAATCTCACTTTTTTCAACAGGGAGTTTTAGAAAAGAATCTGATTTTAACTGAGCATTTTGCAGAGCTGAAGAATTTGTTACACTGCTCAACATATGACTGCGTGGTCAATGACACATTACTAAAAGAGCAAAACAAAAGATAAAGTTGATTTTTAATCTGAATGTGATGAATATCAGCATTCAATGACTGAGTTTTTTACTGCATCCATCTCCTCAAATGCTTTACATTATCAAAGTTGCTTTTTTGAAGCTCTACATCATTAAGCCACTCATCAACTATGTTTTTGATAAGTATATGGAGCAATCGCTAAATATTGCTGAGCACAAAGCAAAAATTTCTGGTTCTTCTGTCATTTCTGAGTTTCTCTCCATGTTTCATATGCACCTGCTCAAACATATGAACTGGTTGAGACAGCGTCACTGTCTCTATCAGAATTGTGCCAGGATGAATTGCAGAGGAAATTTATTCCTCATAAATTCATATTTTATTTCTGATTAGCATGTATATCAACCCTTATTAGCTTCCTTACCAACTTCTGCCTTATGTTCAGAATGTTGCCCATCAGAACCTGTTAAATCAAGTGTAGCCATGATCAAATCTTTCATTCTTTGCAGTAAGTACCAAACCTGTCCTGGAATTCTATGGAATCATGATTAAGCACTTAGGCTTTTCAGGGGTCTGACATATTATTTGACATCTGGCCTTCTGTCGTTTGCCATTGTTTTCATTATTATTATACTCCTATGTTCCTTTCAACAAGTGATTGATGCTTATTATTAACGTTCTCCCTGTTGATGCTTTCTTCAGATTCTGAACAAATGCATTTTTATATAAACTTCTATCATGGATTTAGAAGAATGCATATAAGAATATAATCTTCTGTTTTTAAAATTACAATCCTTACTTACCTCTTGCTAGATTCTTTTCCCTTGTGCAAGAAGTATTGAATGCAATTCCCAGTAATGTAGTCTGATTTTCTCATGCACAGTGTTAATGAGTATGTCTATTCTTAGTACACGGTCATAAATTACTATCACCTATACATTTCTTTTTTCTCTTTAGCCTGCTTGCATATTTTCCATTAGCATAGCATTGTTATAAAAAAATAGAAAATTGAAGAAGGCCTTTTCTTTATCAGCATTTTTTGCTATTATTAAATTCTGATTAAACCATTTTCTTGCTGATTGACTAGCCCATGCTGTCCTTTTGTACTTATTCAATCGGTTGAAATCTTTTATTTTTATCTGACACACCACCAGCAGAATACGACCACATAGTTTGACCTTTTTTTTCTGTATGTTCTGACTTGATGATACAAATTTGGAATAGCACATGCACATACATACACACATACATTGTACATGATGTATACATAAACATGCTCACAATTCTGAAATGTGAAAATCTGCATTAGAAAAATCAACAGCCAGGGCAGCATCAGTTTAAATTGCTAGGGCAGCAGTTATTAACTCACCATAATCTGTACAGAACCCCCAGCTGTAATGAACTTGGTAATGAACTTCTCACTTTCATTGTAGCTACCTGCTATGCAATGTTGTCTTTAACCTGAAAGGGGTAGCAAGGGCACTATCATGATGGAAATTAGGCTCACAACCTTCCTCTGTAAACTGTTTGACTCAGGTAAGGTTGCTCATTCTGTAGCACCCATTACAGTGGGATCCAAACTTAGTGTAGCATTTACCCATGCTTTAGTATAAACAATAAAATAACATTTTACGGTTTAAGCAGGTAATACATGCATCACTGTGAATTATTCTTACTGTATCTGTCAAAGGTCTTGAGGCACATGTGGAATGGCACTGTTCTCTAGGACATACACATGCCCCACCCCAAATAATTCTTTAGAGTTTTAAATGCTTTCCATAACTGTAAATACAATTAAAAATCCTTCTAGATCCTTAGATTTCATTTATATATTTTGTGTCATCCTAATCCTTTTTATATTTTAGCTCATTATGCAGCTGTAATGTATTTTATCAGCATATATGTATCATATTAGCAAATATGATTTTTAAATTTGATTATAGCATATTAAAATCTTGACACTGAGATATTTGCTTCATTTTAACCTCATTTGTTATATATAAGAGGTTTCTTTAGACCTCGGTGAAAAAAAGGGTATGATTTATCTGCAGTCTTTTTAAAGATTGGAAGTATTGTGCTGAAGTATTTATTAAAAATAAATGCCTGTATATCTCATTGTCCAGGGCACAGCGAGGACTTTCTGAATGTAGGCTTTTCTCTGATAGCTTAATCTGTTGATTGCCACAGTTTGCTCTATTCACAGAATTCAGCAGTGGGTTTTACCATGGAGAACAAAACCTGACTTCTGGGAGGGACCAGAAGTCTGGGGGAAGACAGCAAGGAAGGGCTGTATCCACCCAGATAAGGCCATAGGGGCTCTATGCTCATGATATTAAAGCTTGCTTTCTTTTTCAGGCTCATCTCATTTTGTGGGTGAGATAGAAATAATGACACAAGTACAGACAGAAGCTAGTACAGAATTTCCTGATGAAATTGCTCAAAGGAAAGAAAACTCATCATAAATTAGTGATGGGTAAAGGGCCTCAAAATGTTTCCTTCCTGTGTGTTCAGGATATGTACTCATATTGACATCTGAATATCTGAACATTTGAGACCCTCCTCCTGGAAAGGAGAATGAAGAAAAATTAATAATTAAAAAAAAAAAAAGGAAATGCAATGCAAGATCAGTATCCTTTCCTACATGGAAAGGATATTTGTTAACAAAAAATAAATTAATAAAAAATTATGTTAGCAGATGACAACTTAATAGCAAATTCATTGTCATGGTCACANGCGCCGCCCGCCCGTTGAGTGCGAGGGACAGCGGGCGAGCGCGTGCCAGGGCAGGACCGGGCCGGGCCGGGCGACGGGAGCGCAACGAGTACCGCCGGCACCTCCATCCCGCTTATCGCCGGAGCCGGGAGCAGGACCGGAGCGGCGGCGGCAGCTCGGACACCGGCTTCTCTTGCGCCTGCCGCGGGGCTCTTTTCGTTCCTTCCCTTCCCGTGGCTGGCTTGCTCCCGCCGGGCGGGCGCCCGGAGCGCCCCNTGTGTGTGTGTGTGTGTGTGTGTGTGTGTGGTGCACAGCCACAGACTTCTTGCCAAACTGAGGAAATGTTAAATTTAGATTGCAGTAAATAGCATGTCTAGCTAATACAGCTGGAACCCATCTTGGAAAGAAAAAAAATCCTCCATTATGCATGAAAATGAAATATCTGAGTAGCTTTAACCCTTCCTGCATATTAACTTCTCTGATTTGGGTACTGTAGCTAAATATATATATATATATTTANTCTACTTTTCCTGGAAATGCAAAAGATTATGCATATTTCTGTCTTCCTGGCTCCTGTGTTGTGGGGACTGATCTGGGGGGTCAATTCTAACAGCATACAGATCGGTAGGTGCCCGCATGCGGGGGGACCCCTCTCTCCTCCCGGCGGATCTCCCCATCCCTCATCCCCGCCGGTGTCACTTGAGCATTCCTGTCATGTCGCCGCGTGCCCAGTCCCACCGCGGTGCCCGCNTATATATATATATATTTACATATGCTTTTCAGCTATATTTGGAAGGTGGCTACATCCTGGGGAAGACTAGTGAAATAAATAACCTGAACGATTTGAGGCCGCTGTCCGCGGTGCTGAAGGTTGGCGGCCCCGCACCGCGGGCTCGCGCA
>WEIV01014477.1:27929-42177 GCA_013390005.1 Calyptomena viridis | reverse complement strand
GTCAAGACACCCTTCTACACATCACTCATTGTTTGTTCATACCTCACTCTATTGAAACATGATAGAATAAAATGAGCTGAATTTGCTCCATCATTGTCATCACAAGACTGCATTAAAAAATAGTTTTAATTCAAGTCTAGGTCTCCCCATTTCTATCAGTAAGACCGGTGGCAATATCAAATGTAAAAATTCTTAACAATGTTACAGAGTCTTTTTTTAATGAAAGGCTTATTTAATGAAACTATAGACTTCACAATACAACTACACTTGAGAGGTCTACTACATAGACTGCTCAAGTATAGGTGTCTCAAGCCCCCATAAACTTCCACAAAAATTAGCTGCCTTCTGAGATTTCCTCCAAGATTAACTTGAGGGCCAGAAAAATCATCACTCTGTTTTACTTCCTCTGCATAAAAACAAAGGCAAGAAGCTCAAACATACTGTTTTGAGGTGTAGGTTGAAAGAAAAAAATTAACTTTCAAAGAAAACAAAGGATCTGAAAACAAAAAATGTGAAAAATCAGAGGGTTTGTCTACCAAGCAGGGGATGCCAGCAATGCATTGCAAAACAAGAGAGCCTGCCAGACCTGGATAAAGAGTGACAAACAACCATAACAGCTGCTAATAATTAAGAATGTGAAAATAATTGCCATATCTATTCTCCTGCATTCTAGTACAATTATCAGGGAATATATAGCAATTTGCAGAAACTAAACTATGTAAATTCCCAATTTTGTTTTAAAAATGTGTTTGAAATTTAGTGTATGAGAGGCAAACAATTTAAAAAAAATCAGTAGTATTTAGCACAAATCTGCCTACTGCGCATGCTAACGAGTAAATTACATAAAACAAATAAGAAAGTAATTTTTCTATTTCAGATATCTCTATGTCAGGAAAGATGTTATGAAGATTCAAACAAAAAAATAGAATTTTCACATTCCCATTTCAGAATCCTGTGTGCTGCCATAAAGAAATGGCAATAGAGAAACCAATACAAAGAAGACAGAAAGACAAAGTACTTTGTTCTGTCATCACTTCTATTTATAGGTCTGCTGCTGAAGAACACAATGTTAAGAGTCAGTTGAACTTGTGGGCTTGGAGTCAACAGATAGGACAGGAGTATTCACTAGTGCCTTAAAAGGTGGAATTTGGTCAGAAAAAAGCCCATTAAAAATCTATTAGCTCTTATGCCTTGCCTGTAATGAAAACTATATCAGTCAGTAAAAGGATTCTGTAGNCTCTGGAAGCTGAAGAAGGCAAGTGACAGATGTTATAAACATGCAATTATTTGCCTACACAGCCATGAATACACTCCTATGTTTAAATTTATCTGAGCTACCTAAAATGTATTTGAAAGACATTATCTAAATTTGGGACTAAGTCCTGTTTTCATCAATTATTTTCAGAGCAAAGGAATTAAATGTTGTTAGTCACTGCCATTTTTATTCTGCTAGTAGACTAGAGAGAAGTCTGTACTGAACTTCTAAGTCAAAGCTTCCCTTGAAATGACTTGGACCAACATCAGCCCAGGAACACTCCCAAGATAGCATTTTTGACACATGACAGGTAAGAAAATCTTTCAGATATCTCCAAATTCTTAATCTTAAAATCCCTGGATGGCAGATGGATAGCAGATTGAGATGACCTTCCTCTCAAGGAAAAGTCCAGACTACATACACTCAAGACTAAAGTCTGGTGCCCTGCATTTTTTAAATGTTTGAAAGTTTTCCTGTTGTAGAACATTAAATAAAACCTATGTCCCTAAACATAATGTCCAACAATGTTTGAAACACTTTTTGCTTTTTATGGGAATTTGGGGAAACTCTTACTTCAATATGGTTTTCAACTCTACTGTCATTTGCATTTTATTTCAGACACGCAATTACAGATCAGAAGAAAAGACACAGTTATCCTAACTGATGAAAACAAAGACAGCAAACATAAAATAACTGATTTGTCTGATGATGTGCTTTAGTGAATTTTTGCAACTACAGAATATGAATGGCCTACAGAGAGCAAATTAATCAATGTCACTTCAAATTTTGTCAGCTAATTCCTATTGCCAGCAAAACTGATTCAAAGGATGTTTCTTAATTACATTATTGTGTGTGCTACAGGAGGGCAGTTATGAATGCCTCTACCTTCCCCCTTGCAAAGGCTTGACTTTGTTAGGTGCTCTCATGAGTTAAAATTTCTGCTTACAAAACATTATTAGCTCACACTGTTGTGTGCTGATTTAATTGGTCAAAACTCAACCTTGTCCACATTTCTGCAACAAAACCAAACACTGGCAGACTGAAGTCAATAAAAGTTTTTCTTTCAATTTACTGTTAAAAGTGCATGTTCAGAGAGAGTTCTTGTTGCTGGATATGTTTCACTTTGTGGCTTACAATTGTATGCACACATAAAGACATGGGAAAAGATACAGAAAAATCATGCAAGTCTCAAAGAACTGATTTTGCATGTGAAATAGCTTTGAAAGGACAACATATTTTTAACATATAGTAATTATGATTTTCTTAGTTTTCTCTCTCACCCTGAATGCCAAGAGATCATGCTTTTCAACATCTGAATTTTTTGACACCTGTTTCTACCCACTACAAAACTACAGTCAGCACTCACCGACTGTTCAGTATAAGAAACTGCATTTTAATGAAGTGTCTGGCCTTTAAAAATGGCATTGAAATGATTGTGGCAATGGGAAAACACAGAAGTACAAAGGAAACTAGGCATAAACAAAATTAGAAAGGGGAATGGAGGTAGCGAGCTGAATTAAATCAGGAACAAATGGGAGTATTTTCAGAAATTAAAGAAAAAAATGTGAGAGGGAATATAAAAAAATAAAGTGGCTATACTCCAGATAGTAAGGTAAGAGTAAAAAGTAAAAGGTATGAAAAAGAATGAAAGAAATAATAGGATAATAAGAGAAGGGCAAGAAACAAATCCTAAATAAAAGAAATGTAAGCAAGAAAGATGAATGCTTGAATGATTCATCCAATCATTTAATAATGATTACACTAAAATCATAATTTAGTAGGAAATCTTAGAATATATCTGCCAGTGGTCTCATTCCACCTTTTCTCTTTTAAAGCTGATTCCAGTAACTTCCATGAGAGCAAAAGTAAGTTTGTGCTCAGCCAATTTCAAAATCCCATCCTGAACTTTTCAGTTGTATTGTTTTATTGTGCTTGTGCAATATTCTCTCTTTGCTAAGTTATGTTTCTATGGGCAAAGATGTACTAAATATCACATATAAGTGATTCGAATGGATTATTTTCCCAATTTCACTCTCCTTTATATTAACTTTCATGGTGTCACTAATGATTACCTTAATATTAACAGAACCATGGTTAATCATAGTAATGCTGCCAAAAGAGTTTGAAAGAAACTTAAGCGGTGAATTCAATTAGTCTTTCTTTGCACTTTCAATCTTGTTCATCCCACATCTCTTCTTCTTGAAATTACAGTCATGTACATCTGCATGGAAAGCCTTTACATTCATCTTTAAAGCTTTTATGTTCTGTTATTACTTTAGTAATTTTCAGCTGTTTTTTAGCTTTTTCTTTGTAACTGGGAAGTCACAAAGCTATCTTTTTCATTCCCTAATGAAACCTTAGCCCAATATCTACTTAAACAATTTTCACCTTCATCTTTAATATCCTTTTTCTTTGCCCTTCCAGCATTAGTTAATTAACTGTTTTGTGAAGTTAGACCACGATGCATACTTCTTATGTTGATATTTCAAAATGCCATGAAGCCAGCTGATCTCTAGAACCACAGCTTATTACGTTATCCATGCCTATTGGTGTTCTAAGGGCACATCTTACTTACCAAGGAATGTATGTTTACGTCTGAAACCCTCTTCTCCCTAGCAAACCAAAGTAAACTTTTAATCTTCTGTTAAATACTGCTGTTAGAGGATTTGTTTGCAGTTTGTGGTTTGCTTGTTTGTATTGTTCTTTAAACTACCCTCTTTTCCCAATGTAATATTTCTAATTTTTATGAAAATAAGAAAGCAAATAGGAAATACTGGAAGTCAGCATTTTTGGAGCCCTATGTAAAAGGTCATATACTTGTAGGGAGAGTTTTAAAGGAGAACTTCTTTTTATTTTAACGAAAAAAAAAAAAAAGAAGAATTCTTCTTAATATGGGGTGCCCTTTTGCAACTGACACAAAACAATCAGAGATCAGATGAGTGCTGAAAAGAGTCCTCCTTTCCTCTTACTAGTGGAATGAATAACACAATCTCATATTATATGTGTATGAAAGTAAATCTTCCTCCTTCCTATTACAGTTTTAATTTTCTGTTTCTACTTGCATGTGTCACAAGCAGATGAAATGATGTATAGCTGGACTAAGGAAACTGTTCTTTCATGCAGTACTGCAAACCTGCATCAGCCTGAAGTGTCTGAAATCACATCCTTAGCTACTTCCAGAAATTTTCCTCTGTGCTTTTGCTGTGAGCCTGTTTCACAATTCACAGCAAACATAACACTCAGATGTGTCAGGAAAGCAGAGAAGCACTGAACAGCCAAAGCTTATTACTCAGTCTATATAGTGTTGCACAACAGTAGCTTGACAGTAGTTAACAATTTTATCACTAGCCCCACAATGTTTGTCAGTCTTATCGCTTTTCCTGTATAGTATTTCCTGACAATGAGCAGTGAAGCTGTGGATTCAAGTCATAAACAGAATTTCATCTGTTTACATAGAAAACTGTTCTGTTTTCTCTCTAGCAGTTCTTGAACTTGTAAATACTATTTGTCTTTTTTTTTTAATTTCAATCCACTGGCAGCATCATCAAATTATTATCCTTTTTTCTGTAGTCTAACATAAAAATATCACCAATTAATCTATACCAGCAATAGTCCCTCAGCATACCACATTGGACTTGAAATATTTCACACCAGTTCAAATTTGTTTCCATCTATTAGGAATATATATTCCACAGTGTGAATGAGTGAATTTGGTCAGTATTTCCATGAAACTCTACAATGCTCATGGTAGCTAGAGAGCCTAATTTTACCTTTATGCTGATTTTACACAAGCTAACTCCGTTAATCTCATCAGCAATGTTGGTGTTGACTTACAGTAGCAGCAAACCCCCCATGTTCCTGGATGACTATAGAAATCTTCATATTCTTCAAATTAATGGTTTACTTATTTATTACAGGTCCAGATCGTCCCTCCTTGTGAGGATCCTCTGGCAAAAGAGGAACATGTAGCTCTCTATCACAACCCAATCACAAACCCATTCTTTCATCTCCTCATGGAAAATACTCATTGATTTCTATTTTGAAGGTCCAATTTAGTCATCTCTGATTACACCCAGTTCTCTATCCTCTTCTCCAGTATGGTATCAACAGCTCTTCTGCACCCCTCCTTTTCTAGTAATTTTATTAAGGATGGGAAATCACAGGAGGACTAGATGAATAAGTGGTATCTCTTCCTGTGCCACAGAGGAAGTTGCTTCAGACCTTTGCTTTTCTTTCATTATCTACAAGGACTTCCTGGTCCTTTTACTTCACACTGTAAATGACTGAGACAGTAAAAGAATGAGATATCTCATACAGACACTCTTACTCTGCCTCTCCTATCCCCACCCAGGCTTATTGCCTGGCCTCACCTGTCCCCAGACCCAGGGAGGTGCCTGATGCCCAGGGCTCCTGCTGCTCCAGTATCCCTGGCTGCCCAGTTTCTGGCTAGAGTAGTGGGATGGGCCCTGGCTGCAGGCCCTGCTCTGCTGCCCCTGGGAGACCACAGCCATCTCCAACTTCAAGGGAGTCCCCCACGCTCACAGTGCTGACACTGTAAGTAAATACACTTTGTTGGTAGGCTTATGCTGTCCCTTTACCAAAGTAAAAAACCAGAAAAGGAGAACAATCTGCCAAAAGCCAGCTTCCATTTTCCCCGACAACATAACACAGAAGCCTGTACTCATCTTTGTCTTTTACTTCATGGTAATTTCACCAATTTTGTGTTAATCTCAATTGCACCAGTGAGGGTGAGATCTGTCAGACTTTATACCGAAGAAAAAGAGTAGTTTCAAAAAGTGCTGCAAACAATGTAAAACCATGAAATTACATTACCTGGATTGGGCTGAAGATACTCTATTGTCTTTGCCATTATTTCCATAACCGCCCTACTGGTAACATCCACTTTCTAAAAGACAGTGTTATACAAAAAGAAATGTGAAAGTTAGACAAAAGGAAGATATTTTTCTCTCTTTTTATTCTTATAAATTCTTTTAACTCTCTTATAATTTTACTTTTATGTCCTTGAGAATAGCCCTGGTACCAGAATTATGATAATAACTAGAAAACTACTAAAAGCCTGAGTACACCGTTTCAGTTTACAGCAGATCCATTCTCAAGGCCATTAGTACAGAGTATCTCAGGATGTGTTAGGAATTTGATAAGACTCATTGTAAAGTGCTAATTCTTTATATCACCCTGGGAACCATCCACAACATTTTTGATAGAACAGTCACTGACAACTCTTAGGAGAACTGGGCATCTTTGATTTTCTAATAACTGGTAAAATGAGTGGAAAGCAGAAGTCAGTCAAAACCAACAGCCAATGATAAAATGGGCTGTCTACCTCTTTCAGAGCAAAGTCTGGTAAAATTGGTGTAGAGAAGACAAAGTATCACTCAATTTCCAGATTCTAGAAACCTATCAGCATGGACATGTTGACCATTTATTTCCCTCTGGATGACTCTTGTATTCAGGATTTTAAAATACTTAGAACTGAATAGCATTACTTTCTTCTACTCTTCCATAGTAAGAATTTTTGCTTTCTTAAGAAGCACTCCCTATCAGTTTTCTAAACTGAATGTAGCAAAGTATGCAACTCAAATTAAAAATGCTGCTTTGGCAGATTGGGGGATCCCTGTAACCTGTCCTGTATGTGCATTTGTGAGGACACATAGCATTTCCCTGCAGGGTAGCTTGTGTCCCACAGAGAGAACTCCTTTATCATAATTGAAAATTCCAATTTTAAAAAAGAACACCTGAGGTAGGTTGGTTGCATCACACTGTGACTGACATCTTTCCCGTTTCCTGTTGCCATTGCCATCTGTCACGTCTTGCTCTCTGCTTTACACAAAGAAGCAGGAGAGGTCTGCCAGATCTGGGTAAATTACCTAAACTTCCTGGTAGCGAACCCAGAAACTGCTAGAAGAATGCAGAGTAGAGAGGGGGCAAGAGAACAGAAGGCTAGGGATGAGCAGAAGGATCATGTCCATTGCCCGCAGAAAAGCTGGCAATGAACACAGGCCCAGGCGGAGAATGTGAAGGCAACTAATGAATCTACTCCATTCCCTTCTCAGCTCTCAGTGCTCCTCTCTTCTGGGCTGCCAATCCATGTTGCTCGCAAGCATTATGTGGGACTGTTATGGTTTGACTCTGGCTAAAATGCTGAGAGCCCACACACAGATCTAAAATTTCTCAGAGAAGGAAAAAAACTTCGACTTTTGTGATAAGGATTACAAGCAACTGTTTATTAACCACTTCACACAAGCAAAACAGGCTCTANCCCCTCTGCTCCAGCAAATGTCCCACAGGATCACAGCCTCTCTCCTCCAGCACTTTCTGCTCTGGTGTGGAAATCTTCCAATCTTTCCACGGGTGTGCATACGAATCTTTCTCCTATGATCCTCATAGCTTGCCAGGGCTCTATTCCAGTGTTTAAGGCATCTTCTCTTTCTCCTCTCTCCGACCTTGGTGTTAATCAAACTTCTCACCCTCCTTTCTCTTAAGCCACCATGATGTTCTGCCCAGCTTTTTTTTTCTTCTCCTTCTTAAATATGTTATCACAGAGGCATTAGCAGTCAACCTTGAGCTAGCTTAGAGCAGAGAAGAACTCCAGCAGCTTCTTAAAGAAGCCTCTCTCCTAGCCCTCCCCAGCTAATAAAAAACTCTGGCTACCTAAAACCACAACAGGGACTCACCCCTGGCTGTTGCAATGTCCTATTTTCCACTCTAAACTTTACACTAGTTTTGTGAATCTTCCTTAACATCTCCCAGTGGCCTATACTTGCAGCACATTCAAAGGGAAGCTGAGAGGTGAGAAACCAACTCTGCACTTTCTTTGTAAGAAGTAGAACTTATATTCCCTGCTCCTTTATTTTCAATCCAAGGATTTTTCTACACTTCACTATACAAACGTACAGATAAATAGCTTTTTTCCTGATCAGCCTGTTGCAGTGGCTTAGCTCCATCTACCTGAGGCACTTTGCCAGTGGAGGCTGCCTAACAGAATCTGAACCTGTGAATGGATATTCCAGTGCCACTGTCAACACACATCAGCAGACAGTTCTTTCTCCTCTTGACTGATACTCCAGGAGCTGAGAATTACTGACACCCTTTGCCACTGAAATTACCATCTTGTAGACAGACTCTGTTTTCAGAGATCCACTTGGCTTAACTAAGATAATTTGTAGCTGAAATCAGCCTCAATCTCTGAACGAAATATGTGCATTATAAAGTGTCTGTCACACATTACACATGCCTTGGATAGAAAACAAAAGGAAATAGGAAATGGAAAGCTCAATTCTGCTGAATAAAAGTTAGTATTTCAAAAATATTTGAGTGATTCAGGGGCAAAAACTTTGAAATTCCTGTCTTAGAAAGAAAAAATGCATGGTAATAATGAATATATGCATTTGTATTTAGACTTACCCTTTCCATTTCTTTGAAATCATCATCTAGTTTGGTTCCCTCTGCACCTCCTACTTTTTCACTCACTTTCTGCAATTAAAAAAAAAATAACAGATTCAGCAACAACTGAAAGATCTAGCTACAGCATTTTCTTAGAGAAATGTTAAGCTTTTTTCTGTTAAGTCAGTACAACCGTCAGATTTATTATTCTTTCTGAAAAACTTATTTCAAACACACTTTAGGTTAAACAATCAGAAATAATATACTACTTCTAAAGCCCCAGAGACCCAATCTTTGACCAATGATAAAAACGACACCCAAGTATAGAGTAATAGGAAGCTCCCAAGGCCTGACTCTAGCCACCCAGAAGGCAACAGGCCTGAGAACTCTCAGATACTGACTCAATCTGCAAGCACACCTTCACCAGTAAAAATCAAGACTTTATAAATAAAAATGATGGAGAGAGATCGATTGTAAAAAACCCCTACATTTACACCATGCAAGAGCTTGAGAGTCACATGAGTTATACATAAAATACCCAACTGACATATCTAGACAGAATGAAAGGGAATTCTGGTGTCATGTCTACAGAAAATACTCTGGGTTTTTTATAAAATACTCAGTTTGAAAACTAATTGGAAAATTATTCTGTGCTACTGTTTCATTTCCTTGATCCAGTGGAACACATTGAACCATGTTTCCCTTTACAATCAGTAATGTTGACAGTAACAGATTTGAATGGTAACTGCTACGTGGCCCCATTAAAAATGGAATTTAGGGATTTCACTGTCAGTCACAAAGTCTTTCAGTGGCGTAACTCCACAACTAAGTCCGTGAATCCAGTGAACATACTAATCTTTTACTGGGGTGGTATTTGTCTCAAGAAATTAAAAAGACATATGATTTTTTAACTACTGATTTTAGTGAAGTGACTCCAGTAGCAAACAAGGAGAAACAAAAGAAAAATTGCACTTTTTTCCTCTTGGTTTCAACCTCTGTGGTAACTCTTCTATAGCCTTTTCATTTGTTATAAAGAGGAAGAATGCCCACAGTCAACCAATCACATGACATTAATAAAATCCAGACATTTGAATAATATTGAAATCACTCCAGTTCACTACACCAAAGCTGGAAGTGCATCATAGCAAAGCACTTACGAATGCAAGCTATAATTATCTGTGCAATAGGAAATAGCTATCAGCTCTGTTTGCTTTCTGTCAGCATCTTGCAAATTAGTAGTCAAAATGGTGCATTAGTGAAACATCAATAATATGAATGCAGATGAGTTTGTATTATTAAACTTGTGCCTTACCAAGATTAGGCAAGTGCCACAAAAAATCAAACATGGTACTGTTAGGAGAAATTCTGTGGATAAATGACAGATTCAATTATCTAAAAGGTACTATTCTTTTTCAGTTTCACGAATCAGTCTTCTGAAAATGAACATCCTACTACACAAGATAGGCTAAATCTGCACAGGAGCTTTCCACCACAAAGATTTCAGGTCCCTGAAAACAGCAGGATGCTAATATGCTGGTACCTAAATATTTAAAATAGATTTTCAATAACTGTAGTTCAACTCTAAGGATACAAAGTACCCAGAGATAATCAAAGCTATCTCCTTTTTGGCTTTAGCTTTAAATTTCATCATTGTGAGATACTTCCATAGTTGAGGAGGATTTGCAAAAACTTGGATTATCACCCCTACAGAGGCCTTAAACGTCCCAATTCACATCCATAAACCATAGCAGTGCTCCTTCCCTCCATATTCTTCATTTCTCTAGCTGAGGGATGTCTGACAATCTTAAAAGTGCAGCCTTAGAGTCTGTTGAAGTCACTGAAAGTCAGAGGCAGGTCATCCCTCTCTTCTAAACATGCTTTCAGTTTTTGGTCACTTTGTCAATATTAGCCTCACAATCATGATCACGAGTCACTCACTTAAGGTGACTAACAAAATCATATGATAAGCAGAAAGTTAATTTGTAAAACTGTGTGTCAAGTACTGTTATAGACAACAGGGGTAAGCCAAAGGAGAGAGATGTGCTCTTAAATCTTCAGCCCTTTTGGAGCTGAAGAAGACTCTTCTTTCAGGACATCAAGGACCTATTTTCACCTCCATTATCTAGACAAAAGTCCCATTTAGAAAAGCACTGACAAACACAAGGAATAGCAAAACTGAATGAAAATCCCACTCGAAAATGCAAATACTCTTTGGTTTTGATTTTTTTTGTTGAAGGCTACAGACACTCTGGCAGAGTTGAGAACTCAAATTAAGAATTCAAATTTAAGGGGAAAAAAAACGCCATAATCTAAAGTGGTCAAGTGGGATTAGTGGGTCTGAGAAAGGCAGCTCTAAGCATTTCCAACAGAGCCCACATCTGTGTCAACACTGCATTGCCTAAATCTAGAGATATTTTTCAGTCTGTTTATATTCATCCTCCAAATCAACTGTTAAAGCATTTCACTAAGGGTACTGCTCCATCAATATCTGAGATTCACAGATTTGATTTTCACATGAAGCTATGCCAGCTTACACCAGCTCAGGATCTGCTCTTGTGCTAAAGATTTCAGAAGCATCACCAGCTAACAGCTACAGCTAATCAGAAACTGAAAGTTTCCTTTGCCATGTCATTTCAAGGTTTTAACATTTTGGTTCTTGCTTTACAACAGACTGAAAATTAGGCCCTTTAGGGGACAAGGGAATGTTACAAAAACATTTTTGTGAATCAAAAACATACAGACCTTTTCTACCCCTAATAATGTCATGGTTTACTGTTGGGTTCTCCATGTTTTATCTGACTGAAAACTAGTGTTATGTTCCTTAGAGCAAATTCCAATTTTAAAAAGATCCCATTTCCACTCAGGCTGAATTTAATATCTGCTGGTTAGAGTGGTTTCAGTAGGAACAACAAAACTGGCATGATTCTTACACTTACAGAAAAATAAACTTTTTTTTTTCTGGTAGTTCATATTAAAACAATTTTTGGTAGATGCTGACAGGAGCTGGAATACAAGCTATAGTGACAGAAACGGAGTTTGATAGATGGATTTCATGTGAAACAACAAAACTTGTTAGATCTTCGTTATGAAACCATTTGTTCAATTTTTCATATATTTGTGCAACTACCCCTTTTTTGGGGGGGTGTATTTCTGTGTCATGACGCAGCATGTCATGGAGGACAAAAAAAATGCTTGTACAGTCATGATGAATACCCTGAAAATTCCAGTTGCCTTTCATAGGATACACTGATGATCACTTGTACAATATCCCACACAGCAGTCCTCTAAAGATATGACTCTGATGCTGTAATCTTTCACTACTCACAAGATACTAATATAAATCAAATGTGCATTAGATATCTATTCCACAAGAATTATCTTCTTCAGTACTATGATGTCGCATTTTACCAGAGTTCTGAAAAATTCACAGGTCAAACAACTGCTACCAGAAAACCTTGTACAGTATGATATATCACTACTCAAACTTGAAAATGCAGTAAGATCAGCATTAAACTACACTAGTAGTCATCTGAGTTTGCAGCTTGATTAATTTCATTAAATACTAGTTTGGCAACATGTGTATATCGCAGCTTTGTTTCTATATGGGAGTGGAAAAACAGCTTTAAATAGATTACCACCACAATACACTGCCTTTCCCTATCGTGCAAATTGAATGCCCTGTTTGCAAAGTGGTAAGTAATAGTTTCCTTATTGCATGCTTTCATAGCTCCAAATATATTTCCAAGGCATGACTTTTCTATCCCTAAAAGGAAGGCTGTTGACAGTATAGTCCTATCAAATTGTCACACAGTGCATAGGGAGATAGCAAGAAAAATGTTATTAATATGGCAGCTATGGGAAACAATAATGAACAAAGCTTACAAATTCACAATGGAGAAAAATAATGTTCTCTGTTCATGTTGTTCATGCTTATTAAATGCAAGTCACCCTGTTGATTTCTCATTTCTAATTACTCAGTACCTCTTCCACAGGTTTTTATAGTTCTTTCATGTCATTTTTGCCTTTTTGATTTTTGTTTGTCATTGTCAGAAAGCAAAGTGACAGAACTATCTGCAAGTTTGTCGAGGATTTTCAAATACATTCTAAAATGCTGTGATGCCTTGTAAGCTTTGCAAACACCATGAAGACATAGCTGATTTGCAAAAGAAAGTAGTGGGAAATACACATTTTAATGGGAAGTAGTCTGTGTATACATAGTGAAGGTTTAAAAGAATCATAGAATCACTGAATCTGCCAAGTTTCAGACAAGGGACCCACAAAGGTCATGGAGTGCAACCCTTAGCCCTGCACAGGACCAACCCCAAGAGTCATACCATGAGCCTGAGAATATTATCCAAATACTTCTTGAACTCTGTCAGGCTGGTGCTGTGACCACTTTCCTGAGGAGGCTGTTCCAGTACTCAAATACCCTCAGGATGAAGAACCTGTTCGTAATACCCAACCTAAACCTCCTCTGACACAAACTCAGGCCATTCCCTCAGGTCCTGTCACTGGTCACCACACAGAAGAGATCAGTACCTGCCCCTCCTCTTCCTCTCACGAGGAAGTTGTAACTGCAATGAGGGCTCTCCTCAGTCTCCTCTTCTCCAGGCTGAACAGACCAAGTGACCTCAGCTGCTCATCATACGGCTTCCCCTCAAGGCCCTTCACCATCTTCATTGCCCTCCTCTGGATGCTCACTAATAGCTTAATATTTTATACTGCAGTGCCCAAAACTGGCCACAGTATTCAAGGTTACACCACACCAGTGCAGAGCAGAATGAGACAATCCCAATCCTCGACTGGCTGGCGATGCTTTACCTGATGCCCCGTCCCCAACACGGTTGACCCTCCTGGCTGCCAGGGTGCTGCTGACTCACATTCAACTTGCCATCGACCAGGACCCCCAGGTCTCTTTCCCTGGCACTGCTTTCCACCATCTCATTCCATAGTCTGTATGAACATTCAGTGTTGTCCCATCCCAGGTAAAGAATCTGGCACGTTCCCCTGTTGAACTTCATATGGTTGGTGTCCTGGTTTGAGACTAATTCAGAGGGAGGAAAAAAAAATATCCTCTGATAGAAAGCAGATTGCAGTCACACCTCCCCCACAGGTTCAGGAAAAAAAGAAATATTTCCTCAGAGGAAAGTGAAGAAGATACAAAACTATTTATTTAACAAACACACAGGAAAAGAATAATAATGCTAAATAAAAAAAATCTCTTGCTGTGGAGAGAAAACCTGGAAGATTTTAGAGTCCTTCTGTGAGCGTGGTCTCCCTGCTGGGTCGGTGTGGGGGACACCCTCCTGCGGGCTGGTGGAAGGTCTCCCAGTGAGGTCCCAATGTTCTGGTGTTCTGAATAAGTCCAGAAGAGAGGAAGAAGAAACCAAAGTCCCAGGAGAACACAGGAGTTCAACTCTTCATCTCTCTACAAAGAAAACAGAGCCCAGAGCTGGCTGGAAAAGCAAGAAGAGGGTGCTTCCTCCCCCCGCTTGCAGCAGCTATACTCCTCACAGCAGAACAACAGAGCGAAGTAGTGACCTTGGAACACAGACATGCTTCAAAAAAGTTCCTTTGGCTGTTTTTTTT
>WEIV01014477.1:9551-20934 GCA_013390005.1 Calyptomena viridis | reverse complement strand
AGCTGAAGATCTGAGCCATTGTAGATCAAAATATATATACATACATGAAGTTCAAAGAAAAGAGGAATGTTCCTCTTCACATATGAATTCAATTGCTGCTTTTTCCCAGGTTATATTTCCCTGTAATTTTAACATCATATGAGAATAAACTATTACAATTAATAAGTTCAGGTTTTAAAAAGCTATTAGATTCCATCAACTTTTCTTAAAAAAATATTATGAAGTCTTCAAGAACTGCCTGTGCAGGCTTATCAAAATTGAGACTCTTGAATATTAAAAATTGATTTGGAAAATGCAAATATGGAACTGCTTACACTAAGTTGATAGAAAAATATGACAAGTGACACGAAATTTTTTTCTGAATTGTCTTCTGAGAGTTAATCCATTGTATAGTGACATTGTTATTCCCTGTTCTCAGTGTCTGGAAGCCCCCTATCCATAATGAAAGTGTTTTCAAACTCCATTAGCCTACGCAGAAAACAAAACAGGCAAGGTAGATTCTAATGTGCATACGCATATACACATAGATTACTTTCAGTGATAAAATAAGTCTGAAAAATACTGAACTCTAAATAAAAAATCAAGAGAAGATTTTATCAACACTGCCATTTCATCCTTCCTAAATCACACCAGAGGCATGTCCCATCTGAAAAATGGGCAATCACCATTTAGACAGTGCTCAGTGAATAAAACCGTACCTACATAAAGGGACCAATATTCACAGCTAAGAGTGCAGACATGTAGACATGGGAATATACTATTGGGTGCTAAAACCCCATCGGATTCTTTCAGCCTGTTAAGGCAGATGAAGAGCCATCCTAAGAGTGACTTTTTAGAAAGACAGCTGCACATTCATGTCAAGTTCAGTTACACAGCAATAGTTTAAACCTAACTTATACCATTGAAATAGAACATGTCTGCCTTCGACAGACTAGGAAAGGTGGCCCTTGTGGCCCACTCCCATGGACACTGCCGCCTGCACATCTATAGGCATCTCATTGACCCCTGTTTTCTCAGGACTGAATCCATCTTTTAGTACACCACTGACATAAGGTATGTCATACAGTCCTCGCCACATGCATGGTCTCTGTTACTTTCCAGCTTCAATAAAACACATGGAGGTTACTACCTGCTATCTGCAAAAAAGTACTATGTGGCAGGAGGAGAGAGGTAATGTAAAAAGAGCAAGGAAAGCAGAATACAAAGGAGACAGAAACTTCAGTTGGTGTAAAGACAGCTTAGACTTGAAGATGGCTGCTGAAATTTAAAAAAAGCAGTAACATAGTGGCATGCTGAATTACACTACTGTTGTTCATGAAAGTTGGCGAAGAAGGAATAGGTAAAAGTATAACTACACTTTAACCATGAACATCCCAAATATGCAAATGTAAGTATTTTGATCCTCTAAATTAAATGCAAATGTGGAAGGTCAGAAATTATTNAATAATAATACAAATATATAAATATGCATAATATAAGTACAAACATATAAGCGCTAATATTTCTCCACACCACTAGCTAATGTTAATTCAAGCCCTGAGATGTTAGTGGTTGAAAAGTATACAGAAATGAAACTAAGTATGGAGCAGATAAATCATACTAGATTTTGCAATATCTCATTTTTCGTATTTCATTTATGCTGAATATGTCACCCACTTCGAAGTCGTGCAGACTGGTGGACAATAAATAAACCATGTTGTGAATATGCATGAACCTGTGAATAACATTTTCCCTGTGTCCCAGTTCTTTAGCTACTGTATGATTCATTAAGATTCAGGAGAATAAACCATTTTTATACCTTCTCCCTAAAGTATGTAAGAGTTGTGACAAGATTTACAAACCTGTCATGTTGTGCCTTCTGATTATGGTCCATGAATCTCACATCCAGACACCCTATACCAATGTAAGTATAGACAAACGCTAAACAAGGGGTACAAAAAGACAAGAGATTCCTGACACACAAGTTTAGTAGCACTCTTCAAAAGCCAAAAGAACACCACATACAAATGACAGTGTGAAAATCAGCTTGGTATACAAAATTTGACAGACCAGGGCAGATAAAAAGTTTGTATGGACGGATATACTAGTGGTGCTCTCAAATCTTACTTTCCACTTCTTACTCTTCAAGCCTTAGGTTCTCCACTACCAATATGTGGATCACGACAAAGTGGGCCATGACTTACTGAATCCTCTCTGTGTTAGGAATTTCAAAAGAGTCACACTGGAAAGCAACCTGTGGCCTTAGTGGTGGGAAAACAGGACCCTGGAGAAGACTCTCTTCCAGCAGCACAGAAATGTACAACTGGCATTGACTGCCATTAAAGTTCTGAAAGGGGACAGTGGTGGGGAAGCAGGGGAGAGGAACTGGGAAACCAAGGCCAACTGCTTCTCCTTTTAAAGATGTCAAAAGATGGTAAAAATACACAGGTCAAAGTCTTCTTTCTAAGGGAAGAAAGGCTACCCCTGGCTATACACTATCTCCTACACCTCATCATGAACATGAGAGAGTGTCTATTCATGGAGCTGTCAGAAAAATCACTACGTTCTCAAGGCCTGTTTGCCACCCAACCATTTGCTGATCACTACATACCACAGTATAATTTGTTTGTGCATCAGTTCTGCCACAAGCTACTCTGACTTCATATTTTTACAATTTCAGCAGCAGTACAACTGGAGTCGTTTGCTGAGATAACCTGGCAGTGCACTCCACTCATATGACTGATGACCCATTTTTTTTAGTAGAAAGTGGGGGCATGGAAAGGCATTGCTGTTCTGCAGTTTCCATTTCATTCTCAAGCTTATCTTACCACAGCACAGCCATTCTAAGGGACAATACTATAAATTATTGAGGAAATTGAAGAGAGAATTATTATGCTTAACACAAACCAGCATGTAATTTGCTTTTGTAACAAACATTTTATTTATCTTTAGGAGTAACTGATAGGTTTCTAATTCTCATTTGCCATACAAAGTTCTTTTGTAAAGTTGTTTTTTTCCCATACACTTCTTAATATATGAAGCTGCTTCTGTCAAACAGAGCAAAACAGTTAGAATTGCAAATGAGTGCTTCTTTCTCGTATATTATGGGAGTGTCAGTGGAAAAAAAATCCTAAGTTTTAAATAAGAAAAAAAACCTAAAATGAGGATATTATGACCTGAATAGCTTTGTCAACAATAAATTTTACAATCGCCATAAAATTTGAAGCTGGAAAACAAAAATCAACAGAAAACAATACCAATACAAGTTCCAAATTTGCTGTCCTGATACAGGAAAAAATCCTACTTAAAATTCAAAGAAATTGTACCTCTAAAAGACTGCGGGATTTGGACCAGATGTACTAACCATATAAGCTGACAGAGCTAGTCATTTCTTGAAATGAGGCTGCTAATGTTTTTATATCACTGTTCTTGGTGTGAAGAGCAGTATCTACTTTTTCCTCAACTTTTCTCTCCTGTATATTGGAGCTGTAAGTCTGCCTGGGTAACACTAGGACTATTTTTATACAGAGTATACAGCATCACGCTAGTTCAATCTATCAAGACTATGTGCTTGCCACTGCTGAGGCAGTAGTGCTGAGGAGATGTATACCTTCAGTTTGACAGACAAAATGCAGCAAAACTTCTCCATCATCGAACTGACACAGGATACATCTTAAAACTAAAAACCTCTCGCATTTCTCATGAGGCTATGAAGCCTTCTGCAAACTGCACAGAACAGCAATAAAACTGAAGCTATTATGACACCAGGCATCTCATGAAAGACAGTCAAGGAGATGACTGATCCAAGCTCTGTTTAAACAGCTCAAAAGATACAACATGATGATATTTTGTTCTTCCCTGCAATTTCTTCTATGTAATAGCTTCTGATTCAGATGCCCTTTGTAAAGACAGTTAAGAACCCACAAGATCAGCACCCTTAATAACTGCAGAAAGATTTTTATAGTTTAGGGCACCTGAATGATAACCAGAGATAATAACTGCCAGTACACTATAAAGTAGATATAGAGATGTTCTATAGGAATTTCTCAAACAGTTTGTCAGATAATGCCAATTGCCTAAAAATCCTTCTTCTGTGACAGGATTCTACCAGTCTTGTTATGATCCAAAAAAATGTTTTCTCTGTGCCAGAAAATATTCTGTTCAACACTGGACATACCAAGTGACCCTGTAAGCTCACACAGGAAATCTCTGTTACAGAAAATAAAATGCTGGTCTTTGACATCTCACAGCCCTAGCCATTTGGCAAAAAATTATGCTTGCCTGAATTAACATTTGGAGGAAAGTGAAGGGAAAAAGGAACTCACATATTGTGGAGGAGGTCTAAAAGGAGAGATTAAGATCATCCCATTTACTGGAGAAATTTGCATGAACAGTACATATTTAAATAGGCTTCTCTCAGCTTTTTCCACAAAAATTCTCTGCTACCTCAGAACTGTTTCCAGTGCCATGCAAGTTAGGAAATTTTCTGTAATATGGAAAGGCTGCACATGCAAGAAAATCATGCTCTTCCTCATTTGATGAATTTGTATCTTCCAGTGTTTCTAGGTATCTGGTGTTTTTAACAGACCCTGTGGAAGATACCTTACTCTAGAGGTTGGTGACCTATTTGTTCACCAAACCTTTCTCTATCACAATATTGACAGTGCCAAGAACTAAGTCATGAGTTTAAATGTGCATATTACAAAATAATGTAAGAAGGGCAGAAGACAACATTGCAAATGCAGAATGTGTAAATCCCTCTGTATATGTAAATCAACAAACACCAGACCTAGCTGCCGTACTATGATATCAGTGAGGTTTCATCTGGTGATTCTCACTTCAAAATGTACCAGAAAGTGCTACAGTAATTAAACGTACAAGAAAGAAACAATGTGTTTGCGCAGCAAAAATATCAAGATGCATTCTCCGTAATCCATGCGCTTAATGATATAGCATTTCTTAATCTAATTACCTATTAAAAATCCATTCATCTGCAGCTCTTGAGCACTTAAATGAACAATGGTGCTTACTTGGAAAAAGGCATCCCAGCTCTCATTCCAGATTTTGCTGCTGCTAAAACACAGCAATCTTCCCTTCTTTTGTATGTAACCACAAGTTATAAGATACATATTTTGACTCCATTGTAATGAAATGTTTGAAATATTTCATGGTAGTCTGCTGTACCTAATAAAAGGTTTTCCTTTTAAGTTGTGAGATACTGGATTTGTACCTCACTGAATTTATGTCAGAGCCAACTCACTTGGTTGGGGGGCGGCGGGAGGGAATGGCTAGGCCTGCAGGCACATGATCTGCAGTCAACACAGCTAAGTCCACAGAGCGTGCATGGCCTGGGACCCATGTGGCTGGGCTGTCAATCAAGGAAAGTCTTCATCCTAGTAGCCCACCCATACCATTCCCCCTGGAGCCTTGAATGGCTGCACCACACCTCACTCTGGCCTGGCAGGCACTGAGTTGTCAATGACCTGACTGTCCCACAGTCAGGGAGGGGTGGCCATGGTAGCCAAAGCCCATCAATACTGCACAGACAGATTCCATTTAGGCCTTCCTTTTGGGAACCTGCCACCACAGTGTGATCTCCACAGCATTCTTCAATGGTAGCTACCTCTTATTCGAATCTCTTCTTCTTCCTTTCTTTACTCTTTTAATCTTCCTTTCCTTTCTTTTCTCTTTCTTTACTCTTTTGGGTAACTTAAAGCCAATGGGCCTGTATTCTACTAAGCTGGATTTGTGATTACTTTGGACTGGGTGCTTTTGTGAATGGTGCCTTTGTTTGCTTGGTGCTTTTGGTGTAATGCTTCTGCCTTGGTAGTACGTTACCCCTGAAACTTTTTCCCAAACACTTATTTTCTCAATAAATTAAAAGACTTTCTCTGGAAAAAATGCTTGTAGCATGCTCTCTTTATGCAATTTAAGGTATCAAAGAACAACAGACTTTGCAAGAATTTGTGTAGGCAAAATTTCTTGGAGTCTTAAATATACCTATGCTGCCCAGGCAGCATGTGGCTTAGACCCAGAGTGTTATATAAATCATCAGCTTTTATAAAGGATAAAATAATAATGGTAATTTCCCATTACATCTGTCAATCTTCCCAGTGGAGAAAATAGTAAGGGTTTTCAGACAGGTTTTGCTGCTCTGTGGAGATTTGAGACAACCGCACTTGGCGAAGGACTGCCAAGTTTTATCTCAGGTGGTATTTGTACAAAATTCTAAGGCCTAAGCCAGTTAGCGAAACCTTGGTGTCTGGACATCCTACTCTCATGCTTTATTTTCAATTCTATATTCTTCATTACCTCATGGAAATATTTTGACAAACAGAGGCAACAAAGCTTGATGATGTTAAGGGTGTTGACAAAGCCGCAAAATTGCACTTAGTATCAAACATGTCTTATTTGACACTGCATAGAAACATGTGTATGTATGTCTGTATTGCATAATGTAGTCCCAAGACAAAGATACCCAGATATCTCTGGGAAAGTTGGCTCATCAACAAGAGCATAGCACAGTGCTGTGGAGAGCAAGTAACCTCAAGCTTGTTCAGGGAATGATAGATGTGATGCCATGGAAGGCAGAGAAGGAAGACAAAGGAATGTAGCAAGCCTGGCAGGCCTTAAAGGGCAGACACCTTTGAGCACAACTATGGTCTCCATACTGAGGAGAACAGGCAAACAAATCAGGAGTTAGGCTTGGTTAAGCAGGCACTCTATGCTTTGAAATAGAATTGGCAGCAATGAGAGGTTACAAAGAAGGAATGTAGGAACTTTGGATATGCATGGACAACACTGAAAGTCTTGAAAGCTCATTTGAAGCCAGAACTGGCAAGGGACACTGAAAAATGCAAGACGAGTTTCTGTCACTGTATTAGAAAAAAAGGACAAATGGAGGCCCCTTGCAGAATGAGGTGGAAATTATACGAGGGGTGTGGATAAGGCCAGGATACTGAGCATTCCTTATCTAAGTGTTCACCTTTATGATACAGTTCAAAGAGGAGAGGAACTACGGGGAGTGGAAAAGCAAGTCAAGGCTGTCTTGAGAAAATGTGATTACTATCACATATGATAGTGAACATATGGTTTCTGCTAAGCTGGCCAAGATCTTAGCAAGGGTGTGCTCTATCCTTCTGGAAGGGTCATGGAAATGGAGGGAGAGCTTCTTGATGCAGAAGTGCAAATATTACACCACCTTCAGATAGGCCAGGGAGACAGATCCAGGAAACCACACTGCCATTTTGGTCCTTAAGAAAATCATACAGCAAGTCCTCTCAGTAGCCATTTCTGGGCACATGAAGGAGAAGGTAGTGATTGTAAAGTCAGCATGGATTTATTGAAAGAATTCAATCTGACTGCCTTCTGTAGCTGAATGACTAAATATGGGCATAAAGAAAGTAGAGCAGATATCACCTATGGTTAAGTTACTGACACTTTTTGAGATCATGCCAGTAATTAGGCTGAGATTCTATTGTCTTCATGAACAAGTAGATGAATAAAAAAATTGCTCAGTCATCAGTTTCACTAGCTAATAGTTCATATTTTACCAATACGGTGGTAACAACTGGACTTGGTCAAGGGCCTGCCCCAGAATCTGATCATCTCTCCATGGCCTTTATCAGGGACATGGCTGCCTGGGGAAACAGCTCTAGGTGACAGCCCTGCGTGCTTGTGGGTAGTGAGCTGAGCCAGGACCAGACATGTCCCCAGGCAGCAACAGTGGTCATCAGCTTGCCCAGAGTGGTGTGAACATGGGCATGATCCCATGAGCTGAAACATGAGAGACTCAGGCTGGAAATAAGGAAATAAGAAGGACAGCTTATTCCACCAAGGACAGCTCAGAGATGGAGCTAGAGCTGGGAACTGGACTAAAGACCTCCCAACGTGTGTCTGTTGTAGGCTAGAGCTAGAGCATGAACCACTATAACAATGTCACTATACCAACAGAGACAACTGGTGCATCCGAGCAAGAGCTGCTTAAACTCACACTTAAAAAGTTTGAGTTTTCCTGGGACTAGTGCTGAAGTAATTTACAGAGCTAAGATTTAGATTCCCCAAGTCAAACAGCCTTTACTACAGTCAGTGTTAACTGTTTTTAAGTGCTGCTAAAATCCATACTTCAATTTTCTTTGCCATAATCATTGAACCATTTAGATGAGAAAGACCTATAAGAACATCAGTCCAATGATAAATCTAACACTGCCAAGTTCACCACTAAACCATGTCTGTAAGTGCTACATCTACATGTCTCTTAAACACTTCCAGTGATGGTGACTCCATCACTTCCCTGGGCAGTCTGTTTCAATGCCTGAAAACCATCTCAGTGGATAATGCTTATCCAATATAAACCTCTCTTGGTGCAACTCAATACTTGTTTCCTCTTTGCAGTGAGTTGAGTGACGCAGACCCTTGATGCGACGCAAAAACAGTTAGTTTACTGCGACGCAGAGCAAGAGACAGCGTATGGCTACATACTATCCTTTTTTATACCCCTATGGCTAACTAACACATAATAAAGCTATTGTTCTACCATTAGTTCATTAGGGGATTTCCAACCTGGGGCCCAATCATATGGCCAGGATATACATCAGCCACATCTCTGGTGTCCTTTAGTCCAATCAGGGAGGTACACGCAATCCTTCATGCACCTTCAGGCCTTCTCTCTGCCGCTTCTTTGACACACTGTATCTTTTCCTTTACAAATCCCATAGCTTTTCTTGTGCTATTCCCACAGGAATATCTAATGCCTAGGCCCGATCCTCTTTATTTACCTCTTGTCCCATTGCTTGTTACCTGGGAAAAGTGACTGATCCTCACTTCACCATGACCTCCTTTCAGGCAGTTGTAGAGAGCGATAAGATCCTCTGAGCCTCCTTCTCTTCAGATTAAAGATCCCTAGTTCCCTCAGCCGCTCTTTATAGGTCTTACTCTTCAGACTCTTTACCAGCATTATTGCTCTTCTCTGGACATGCTCCAGCACGTCAATATCTCTCTTGTCATGAGGGGCAATTTTCCAGCCAGTCTGCTACAAGCCTTTAGTTGCATAGGGTTGTTGTAGCCCAGGCGGAGGACTCAGCACTTGGTCTTGTTGAACCTCATATAACTGGCCTCAGTCCATCAATTCAGCTTGTCCAAATCCTTCTGCAAAGTCTTCCTATCCTCCAGCACATAAGCACTTACACCCAGCTTGGTGACACCTGTAATCTTGGTGCGGGTGCACTTGATCCCCTCAACAAAATAGAACTGACCCCAATACTGAGCCTAGGGGGAACACCGCTTGTGACTGGGCCACTGACTGGATTTAACTCCATTCACCACAACTCTTTGGGCTTGACCATCNATCTTTTCCTTTACAAATCCCATAGCTTTTCTTGTGCTATTCCCACAGGAATATCTAATGCCTAGGCCCGATCCTCTTTATTTACCTCTTGTCCCATTGCTTGTTACCTGGGAAAAGTGACTGATCCTCACTTCACCATGACCTCCTTTCAGGCAGTTGTAGAGAGCGATAAGATCCTCTGAGCCTCCTTGTCTTCAGATTAAAGATCCCTAGTTCCCTCAGCCGCTCTTTATAGGTCTTACTCTTCAGACTCTTTACCAGCATTATTGCTCTTCTCTGGACATGCTCCAGCACGTCAATATCTCTCTTGTCATGAGGGGCAATTTTCCAGCCAGTCTGCTACAAGCCTTTAGTTGCATAGGGTTGTTGTAGCCCAGGCGGAGGACTCAGCACTTGGTCTTGTTGAACCTCATATAACTGGCCTCAGTCCATCAATTCAGCTTGTCCAAATCCTTCTGCAAAGTCTTCCTATCCTCCAGCACATAAGCACTTACACCCAGCTTGGTGACACCTGTAATCTTGGTGCGGGTGCACTTGATCCCCTCAACAAAATAGAACTGACCCCAATACTGAGCCTAGGGGGAACACCGCTTGTGACTGGGCCACTGACTGGATTTAACTCCATTCACCACAACTCTTTGGGCTTGACCATCCACAAGTATGGTGTAACATACTTGTATGTTTTAATCTGAGTACATCTGTCTAAGCCATAACAGGTATTTCATTTCTTTTTTTCCCGTCCTCGTGTTTATGGCCTACAATCATGTTCTTAGGACTTCTGAAATTTCTGTAATCTAGGAATTGTTTCATTAAACCATGGAAACATCAGTATTTGTAAAGCAGATATTGTAAAGTACCAATTTTATACATAGACTCACATTTTACACATAGACTCATAGAATAGCTTGTGTTGGAAGAGACCTTTAAAAGTCGTGTAGTTCAACCTCCCTGCAATGAGCAGGGATATCTTTAACTAGACCACGTCACTCAGAGCCCTGTCCAATCTGACCTTGAATGTTCCCAGAGATGATGCCATTCCACCAACTCTCTGTGCAACCTGTTGCAGTGTATTACCACCCTCATTGTACAAAAATTCATTATTATATCTAGTCAAAATCAAGCCTCTTCTAGCTTAAAACCATTACCCCTTGTGTCTTATCACTAAGAGGCTTTAGCTCTGCTAAAAATGTTGTCCACATCTTTCTTATAGGCCCACTTTGAGTCCTGAAAAGCTGCAATAAGGTCTCCTCCAAGCCTTCTCCAGACTGAACAGCCCAAACTCTCTTAGCCTTTCCTGTAGGAGAGGTGCTCCAGACCTCTGATGAACTGATGGACCACCTCTGGACTCACACCAACAGGTCCATGTCCTTCCCGTGCTGGGGACCACAGAGCTGGATGCAGCACTCTAGGGGGAGTCTCACCAGAGCAAAGCAGAGGGGTAGAATCACCTCCCTCATCAATACTGATGCCTATCGGAAACACTGGGAGGTAAAACAGGTCCCTCAAATTAATGCAGAGTGAACTTTTCAGGGGAGTTTCTTAAGATATTCATGCAAAGAAAGCTCTCCAAGTCACGTAAACATACTTATCCAAGGAAAGCTGTGGACATATGCTTCAGTTTTTAAAAAATACCTGTCACCAATTTCATAGGGAAAAAACCAACCCACTCCTAGTTAGTTAGACCCAAGTTAGGATTGCACAAACAGGAGACAGTATTCATCATACACAGACTTTTACAGTGTATTTAACAACCACATTACTGCATAGAAATTAGCATAGATACAAGTTTATTGCAACAACTCAGAAGTAACATTTCTTTTAATTGAAAATTTGTTTCTTTTTCTTAAAATTGTACAGTTTTAGGGTTTGTAAATACATGACTCTGTCAGAAGATAAATATACTACCAGTATAGCAGCAGAAAGGTTTAAATCCACTATTCACACGATAATTAGGTTTTGTTTTTCTGCAAGCATTCTCAACAGCATCTAAAGAGCAGAGAAGTCGCAGGTATGCTGTTAGCCATATAGCCATCCTGACATAGCTTTCTCCCCAGTGTT